>JAGXEW010001390.1:0-21059 GCA_030684275.1 Acipenser oxyrinchus oxyrinchus | reverse complement strand
TTGACACTACAGCTGTTTATTATGGATGAACAGAGGGACTCGTTTCAAGCACTATCTACTCATCATAACAGTGAAAATAAGAGAGGCATTGTATTCGTGAATTTGCCCAGATCAATACTTACAGTGCTGTCTTTGTGAGGATAGAGGAGAGGAGTGCCTGCTCATCTGTCCGGGCAGAGGGAAGGCTTGCTGAATTCCGCTCTGTCCCATTGGTGGATTTACTGGGCGGGTTAGAGGTTGGGTTCAGTAGTGGCTTTCGCTCTTCTCGATCCTAAAGAAATATAGATAAATGATGAGACACCTTAATTGTTATTATTTACTGCACTTACATTTACATGATTCTCTTGTTTGGGTCAAACTCATTTTCAGCTGCAACACTAAAGCCAGCAGCACTCTCATGACTGCTTTGATGAGAATGAATGTCATTGTGGTTCTCTATGAATGTTTGCTATTGATGGTGCAGGTGACTGCACTATAATTGGCGATTACACAAGGTATTATTTGACAGATAATCCTGAGCACAAGACAGAACATGTGTGCCATTAATTTCAGCTACAGGAGCTGTATGGTTTGTAGTTCATGCTGATATATTCTCAGTCTCTGCATTAAATGGCCAGTGGATATAATGCTAAAGTATAAGTTTTTTTTTTTTTTTTTAAATAAGAATTTAAAACTGGCAGAGTTAAATATTTTCAATTATGCTTGTACAGAGCTGTTGTGACAAAATATATAAAACTAAAAACAAAACGACACAAATGCAGCATTTTGGAAAATATACGAGATGAACAGGAGAATAAGGGACGCACAGATAATGTTACAAAAGCAATTACAGTTAGACAATAATGGCAAAAGCACATTTAAACATTGATCAATTTATTTAAAAATCATATAAACAATGAAAATCAGCCTCACAGTCCTAAGTCAGTCCTAACATGTGATAGTTCAATTTCCTTTTTTTTTTTTTTTTTGTATGGGCTATATCATGACACATTGTGGTGGGTGCAGTTGACTTGTAGTTCCTGTTTTTAAACTGCTCTGTGGCTCACAGTTAAAAGATGTAGCCTAGAAACCATAACTTGTGCATTGTGGAAAGTGCTTAAAATGTATTTGACAACTGTCTACTTTTACTGTACATTTTAAATCTGGATGGGACTGTGATGCACTGATCACGTCTGTAGTTTTATCTGTTGTGTGATTATGTTGGGTTCATGTGACAGATTCATGTTCCCCAAGCTGGAATGCTCTCTGGGTCCTCAATAAAAACTATTATGTTCTAAACACAAAATACACAAGTTGTCTTATATAGCCGATTTCACCATGGGAAATATATGGGGTTTCAACAAATTGGTCACTATAGTCAGATGGTCTACATGTTTGACTGCTGTTCTATTGGTAGGGGAAGGCAGAGTGTACAACTGCAGCTGCCAATGTCGAACCGCTTAGTTAAGAAATACTGTACAGATCTAACCAGTCAGAGATGTCAATTCTGTACTCCCTCTCTTCAGTTTTTGATGTAACCAGTGGTCACCAATGAATGTCACAGGATGTACCACAATACAGTAACGTGCGACGTAGGTCGTAACAGTGAATGACACATTTAGACTCCAGTTGTTGCTATGCCATTTTCAAATTCCAAAGGTAGTATTAAATCTGAGTCCCAACAACAACTGTCGTCTTGTCAACCCTCGGTGTGTCTCTTAGCTGCCCAAATCTTTCTCCTTCTATCTCTCTCAAGTCCCTGTTGTAAGATTAGTTTGTGTGTCTGCTGTCCAATAATCGCGAAGTTGCTAGTTTCACCCCAGTACCTGTGTGCTGTGCACCCTCCACCCAGGCCCTGTGTTATGATATTTCCCTGTCTGTGTTCTATATCGCCGACGTTGTTTACATGCGTCTCCTTGACAATATGTTCTTATTATACCTATTTTTCTTCAGCTCATGTCACTTGCAGCTTGCCCCTCTCTCTCCTAGTCTATGTTACACAATTAATGTTTATAACTATCTATCTGTCTGTCTGTCTGTCTGTGTGTCTGTGTGTCTGTGAGTCCCCAGTACCTGCTCCGTGGCCTCAGTCTCGCTGCTGTAACAGCAACCCATGGTGTCCGGTGGTGGATCTCGGCTATCTGCCAAGCGAAACGAATTCAATATCCAGCTTTCTTCCCAGTAAACAAATAAAAACAAAAATAAATATTTAATTCGGGTTTTGAAGGAGAAATAACTGCTCCTTTTCCTCGGGTTCTTCCACCCTTCTTTTCTGCAAATACAAGAATCCAATCACATGACATGCTGTTCTGGAGCAACAACTTATAATATCCGGTGAACATGAAGCTCTCTCGGGGAGTGAACCACCCTTATCACGTGATAGGGACCATGTCGTTTTTTTTGTTTTTTTTTTAGTGTTAATCAAGCAAATAGTCCTTGTTGTTATATAAAGATACATACTTAATAACAATATTCTACAATATGATTTTTATTATTTTCAATTGTAGCTAATGTATGTAACTTTATTTTAGTTTTCTGTTTTAGGTTTTTTATTTATTTATGAATGTATGGATTTTTGTAGTCAAAGTCAAAGGGGTAAATGAGTAACATCATGATGCATCTAAGTAAAACAAAAAGTACTTTACAGCATGTTGGTCTCATTGCAGTGGTGATTTAACAGGATTGATATGTTTGGGACTGCTGATGGTGCCCTTAATACTGAATACAGGCCTTAATATTTAAGATGATGCCGTCACTAAGTAAGAGAACATTGGGACTATATCAAGCTGCCTTAATTACGAGTTTTTTAAATTTATTATTATTATTATTATTATTATTATTATTATTATTATTATTATTATTATTATTATTTACCATACTTACAAAATATTTAGGTTTGAAGTATTGTTAGGTACACAGGCCTTAATATTTAAGATGACTATGACACTAGTAAGAGAACATTGGGACTATATCAAGCTGCCTTAATTACGAGTTTTTTTGTTTGTTTTTACCATACTTACAAAATATTTAGGTTTGAAGTGTATTAGTTACACAGGTTGAAAACAAGGTGGAAATGTGCTGTCCCTCGTGAGTGATTGGTTGGTTGTGAAAAGGTATCACTGACGTGTATTCTGTAATATCCGCATCTCCTTGTTGCAGTGAGAAAGACAGTCGGTCTGAGAGACTTTGATTGATGGCCGACAGTAGCTGCTTGGTTAGCAGATG
This sequence comes from Acipenser oxyrinchus oxyrinchus, assembly GCA_030684275.1. Classification (NCBI taxonomy): domain Eukaryota; kingdom Metazoa; phylum Chordata; class Actinopteri; order Acipenseriformes; family Acipenseridae; genus Acipenser; species Acipenser oxyrinchus. The sequence continues at coordinate 17,855 of JAGXEW010001390.1, read as the reverse complement.
CTTCCATGTGTAAGATTGCACAAACTAGAGCTATTTCACATGGGCGATATTCCAAAGTCATCATCACTCTATGGTTAACTGTGCGTAAGAGTGTGTTGTACCCCCTACTTCCCTGAAGGAGTTAAAGGAAATGAGTATGACACAGGCTCGGTTTTTGAGGATGGTACTCCATAACAGTCTCGCGTTTTCATTTATGAAAGTATCGATGTGTAGCGTCGTGACTACATCTTCCTTACAGTGAGAGTAAAGCCATCAGTTTTGTCCAAGAAAAATTGTTTCAGCTTGAATCGTCGAACTAGTCAATTAGCGCACCGCCATTTGCTGGCGTGAAAAGAAAGTCTCATTAAGCACCCGATCGGTATTCTGCGTCATGCCAGATTAATACTTTGTTGTAATTGATACTTATAACAACCCATAGGCAGTCCTGATAGTGATAGAATGCCATAGGTTAAATGTATTAACCTGTGCCACTGTCTAGATTGATGCTTTGTTGCAGTACCTACTTCTAATAGTCCACAGATGGAAATGCCTGGCATTCTAAACAGCTTGACATTATAAGTATGCTTGGTAGTTTTGACGTATATTCTCAACAAAAGTACTTGCCTTCAAATGTCAAAAAAAATCATATCAATTAATAGCGAGATTGACTTAATGTGTTCCTTCTCAAAAATGTGTATTAATATTAACCATTGATAAATTTTGATTTTGATGTATCTATTTCAATGCAATGTAGTTTGTTCATTGTAATAAAGAAATAAGCTTTAAAAAAACATTTAAATTTGATTTCTGTTTCTTCTTTTAAGAATTCTGGGGAGAGTCAAAAAATACATTAACTTTGATTCATGTATTTAGGATTACTCTTAAATTAATTCACGATCCAGTTCTGGTGTACATTTTTATGGTAAAGTGAACATGACCTGAAATCTGTAAGAGCAGAACATCCCAAAAACTGCGCTGAATTCGGAACAGCAGAGCGGCCGAGAATTTGGGACGTTATCTGAAAACCAGAGCGGCCGAGAATTTGGGACTTAGCCTGGAACAGGAGCAATCTATATGATTACCGCTGAGAATTTGGGACTTAGCCTGGAACAGGAGCAATCTATATGATTACCGCTTACAGGAACCATTGCTTCTTCATTTTTAGTATTTCTTTCATTACATTCATCCCTATATCTAATGCAATGCTATTTTCATCTTTTAAGTATAGGGCACGTTTACACACGTTTCTCAGCATACACATACTGACGTTTTTTGAAAATTAAATCAGCTGATTTTCTCTCGTGCAGAATTTAGTCTAGCAGTGCTTTACTAATGATCTAAGAATGCTGATAATTCAACGGCAGCAATTGGCTTGCCAATTACAAATTCAATTAAAACACTTTAAGCCTCACAACTTAAATACCCGCGCCCGTAGAACGCAGATATATTGACTGCTTTTTTTGTGTTGTTTTTGGTTGTATTTTATTTTCAATAACGATGTTACGGAGAGGGCAGGCTATGCTGCCTTTCTTCTTATTGGCGTGGGTCTTGAGGCTCACACAAGCTCTTGCTTCAGCTCATGATCGCCTGCAGGATGAAGCAGCTGCAAATTCCATGTCAGGAACAGGAAACTTGGATCATGGAGGGAACTTGAGCTTGCCTACTGATTTAGCCATTCCTTATGCTGAGGACCTTTTGTCTGAACATGATTACTTTTCACCAACTGGAAAAGGTGAACTTTCTGAGTTTGCTGGTTATTCTGCAGATCAACAGAGGCAGTCTCTTGATCATGCGTTTTCTGTGTCTGATGCTGCAAATGATGGGCTTTTTGATTTCAGCCAGCATTATAGGTATGATGAGGATGCACTTGAACAGCCTGTCTTTTCCAATCCGGATAGTGATGACTTCAATTCTGATTTGACCAAGAACTCTGTCCCTTTTGCTGCTGACGATTACCCTATGGCTTCAGACTCTGAAGGCGATGTGGAACATGTGCTTTTTACTGATCGGAGTAATGACCCTGATGCTGACTTCCCAGAAGCCTTTGCATATGCTGATTTAGCTACTTCAGATAAAGAAAATGTGTCTAATACCGCTACCCTTGCCCATAATGATTCGGTTATTAATCTTGCAGCAGAAATGGGTATTGGTGAACTTGGCAAAGAAGAATTTGACTCTTCTGACAACTATAAATCTGGTACCTATTCTGAAACCCTAGGCTATGATTCTACTGCCTTAGCAGATCTTGAAAAGGAAGGCACTGATACTTTGCATCCTGATGTGCGTTCCTATCATCGTGAGGACCTAGTTACCGATGACCTTAATGGAATGCATGTTTCTTCTTTTGACCGCTCTGTGCTTACTGATATAAATCTGGAGTTTGATGAAGCTCTTTCTCCAGCTCTTAAGCTTGCCAGTGCACTCAACTCTCCTGATCTCTCCGGAGGTCACAGGGTGCCCAGCAGCATCTATGATGCCTCTATAGGGCCCTATGGTACATTTAATCGACCTATTGCCCCTCCTCCCCATAGCACAGGAGAGCCAACCACCCTGGCTTCAGCAACTACATGCGGTGTTGCAGACATGGCCATCAAATTGTTTGGTGGAAGGTTGATGGACCTCAAAGTGCAAGGTAAGGGTTCTTGTTAACTTGGTATCTGTTTAATTCTGGAAGAGGTATGGTTATCAAATCTCATTGTAACTTTTCTCCCACAGTTTCCTTCATATTTGTTGAAGTAAGCAAGATTACGCAGAGGTGCAGGTACAAGGTGTTTGAGAGAAATGGAGTTGTCCACTTTACAACTGCCTTCAAAGGTTGCAATGTGAAGGCACAGGTAGGAGTTGGATTAATAACTTCAAAAGTCTGCTACTATGCCATCAGATATGTACTTGCTGGCCTTCTACAGTATAAATGTTAACATGTAGAAAACAAAGTACTGATTAGAGGAGAAACCTCAAAATGGCGCGAGGTAACCAGTAGTGTACCATAGGGATCAGTATTGGGTCCTCTGCTATTCCTAATCTACATTCATGATTTAAATTCTGGTATAGTAAGCAAACTTGTTAAATTTGCAGACGACACAAAAATAGGAGTGGCGGCAAACACTGTTGCAGCAGTAAAGGTCATTCAAAATGATCTAGACAGCATTCAGAACTAGGCAGACACATGGCAAATGCCATTTAATAGAGAAATGTAAAGTATTGCATGCAGGCAATAAAAATGTGCATTATAAATATCATACGGGAGATACTGAAATTGAAGGACGAATCTATGAAAAAAACCTAGGAGTTTATGTTGACTCAGAAATGTCTTCATCTAGACAATGTGGGGAGGCTATAAAAAAAAGCCAACAAGATGCTTGGATGTATTGTGAAAAGTGTTGAATTTAAATCAAGGTAAGTAATGTTAAAACTTTACAATGCATTAGTAAGACCTCACCTAAAATGTGTTCAGTTCTGGTCACCTCATTACAAAAAGGATATTGCTGCTCTAGAAAGAGTGCAAAGAGCAACCAGAATTCTTGGGCTTAAAAGGCATGTTGTATGCAGACAGGCTAAAAATTGAATCTATTCAGTCTTGAACAAAGAAGACTATGCGGTGATCTGATTCAAAATCCTAAAAGGTATAGACGGTGTCGACCCAGGGGACAACTTTGACCTGAAAAAAGAAACAAGGACCAGGGGCACAAATGGAGATTAGATAAAGGGGCATTCAGAACAGAAAATAGGAGGCACTTTTTTACACAGAATTGAGGGTCTGGAACCAACTCCCCAGTAATGTTGTAGAAGCCGACACCCTGGGATCCTTCAAGAAGCTGCTTGAGATTCTGGGATCAATAAGCTACTAACAAACAAACGAGCAAGATGGGCTGAATGGCCTCCTCTCTTCTGGAAAATTTCTTGTGTTCTTAAATGTTAAACTGACAAAGCAAATGCCACAGGACTGCTGTTCCATGTATACAACTAACTTAATTTCTTAAATCTTAATCTTTTGGATTTTTTTCTTTTGTCCACTACAGCGTGTATCTGCTTTGAGACTTTGCAATCACAGATGCTGGCTATAACATTCCCATTCAACCTGACTTCTTACCTTTTCTTGCAGGGTGGGCAATATGTCTTGACCCTGATGTGGAGAAACCACTATGTGCATATGTCCTGTCCAATTCCCACACCTGATAAACCTATTACAATCTGTGGTACGAGTAGCATGACCATCACACTCCCAGCAGGACCAATAGAAGCACTTCGTGTAAAAAGTGAGTTGTTCCTGCCTGGCACTTTGCTTCCCGTATACCTTGCTGCAACGCCTTGCATGCATTGAAACTGTTGCATGTATGCTACAGTACATGTTTCAAGTAGTACATGCCCTTGAACATAGACTATAGCACCCTTTTCCAAAGCATTTTAGATTTCAGTTTTAAAGTGTTCACATAGTGTGGTCGTCAGTCTTGGGTGATCACTTCAGTGATGGATAATACTAGGATCTGTGGGGAGAGGAGGTGATGGCTATTTTTGTAAATGTTTAGTAGCAGATCTGAGTAACTAAATCTCCAATTTATTCTGTAGCTGGTTTCTTCTCGCTGCTGTGTAGCCAATTGAGAAATGCTGCCTATTAATAGATCTCACTAAATGTCTTCCAATTGTAGATAAATTAAACAAATGGGTATCCATTCACCAAGTTGCTGTTAAATGCAAATATCAACTGTTGCGTGATTCAGAGGGAAGGATCACTTTCACAACTTCATACAATGGCTGTCACGTGAGGAGATCGGTGCGTGTATCCTGCTTTTCACCAGTATAGGAAACATTTTGCTCTGTATACAGCCTGCATTGTAACCTTGGAAGAATGGACCAATACAGTATTTCACCTGTGTGCCCATACAAAATGATGTGTGAAATGTCCTCAATTTGGCTGTTCACTTCTATAATGTGAAACTAGGATAACCTTCCTACCCATAGGAACAGGATACTGTGAAGATTAAAACTCCAGTGACTCCATTTTTTCATTTATTTTTTGACCCTCCTAGATGGATCGTTATTTCTATAACATCTACTATCAAGTGGCTCCAGGGAAGCTAGAACAGGCACTCATGTCTTGTAGGACCGGAATTAATGTCACAGTCCCACCTGAAGCGTCATTGCCGTCTATATTTTGTGCCAAGTCTGGCATGATCATCAAATTGCCTAAGGGACGTCTTGATGCAGTCAAAGTGAGAGGTGAGCTGCATCTATGTTCCTCTGAATTCTGATAGTGTCAACCCACCCCTCCTTACTGATGGACATAGACATTGAAGTTGTGAACCATTCACATGTTCAATTGCAGATGGTTCTTAGCTTGCTGGCTACTACTGGAGTAGTACAACTGAAGCCTCGAACAGACCTTGTCTTGTAGAATAAGCATTTAGAAACTTGCTGTGCAGGGAAATCACAGAATTTGTCTTCTGCAGATGGTTTTGGCAAGGCAATACCTGTCAGAAGTATTGCCAAGAAATGCAATTATCAACTCTTTCAAATGAAGACTGGACACATCATCTTGATTGCTTCCTTCCAAAGCTGTCAAGTTGTATTTGTGGTAAGAATATTGAGGCCATGGTTATTAAATGTTGCTGCATGCTTCCAGTAAACTGCTTTCGTACAAGCAATTCTGCATATGCAAATAACAAATTCTCTTTGTTTAAGGATGGTTGCTTTGCCTTGAATATTCAGTTCCAGCATGCTGATCGTATAATGGGAGAGGTCTCTGCGCTTTGCCATGCAGGTGGGGGGCCAAAACCAACTTCCCAACCTGATACTCCTACAACTCGAGATGTAACTTCCAGTATACTGTCTACAGTAATTCCTGTAGATGTGTCTGCTACCATCTGCAACAAGGATGGCATGGCAGTAGTTCTACCCAAAGGTCCTTGGTGGGGAATAAGAGTGAAAGGTGAGTGACCTATTTTCTTCTCTACCCCCAGTGCAAAACCTGCTGTGAATTGACTAATGGAGGCACCTATACATACAGATTCACATTTATTCATTCACTCCCCTTGGTGCCTTAGGGTGGGCATTCCACAGCTCTGATTATCACAGTATTGGCCACTATTCTTGGCTCTTGGAAAGCTATCTAAACAACTGGTGACTATCGGAGTACTGATGCCCGCTTATTCGCTGGTGTATTTGATTAACCAATGCATGGTGAATGCGTCCTACTTGTGTCCCCTTTTTTGGCTTAAAGCTGTAGTGGCATTTCAAAGACTTGTACTTGCTGTAATGATGTCCTTTTTATTGCAGATCTTTCTGGCAAAGAGATCACTGTGACTAGTGATTTTGCAGAACGATGCCATTACAATCTCTCTCTGCATCTGGAGAAAATAATCTTTACAACTACCTACACTGGCTGTTTTGTTGAGCAAGTGGCAAGTACATTTCAAGTGACACTAGAACAGTTTTCATGGTTACCTGGGGGCTAGCTTGATATGTAATCTTATATTTCGGTTTGGCCTTGAGCTAACATTTTCATCCATCAAGTTGAATAGGACTACTGGACATTGTGTGTACATCCTTGCATGGCAGTGGTACTTGTGAGAAATTGTATATGCTTTTACACGCCTTGGTCATTTTATGTTCCTACTAGGGAGATCGGTATGTCCTGACTGTAATGTACAGGACCGCTACTTGGAATCGAGGGTCTGTGCGGATGGAATGCCCAACCAGTGCTGGAAGCCCTACAGAATTGCCTCCTCTTCCAGCCACTGTCGGGAAACCCATTCCTGTCTGCAGGTCCTCTACCATGACTGTGGTGCTGCCGGCAGGATCTTTGGAAAAAGTCTTGGTTCTAGGTGCGTTACAAGATTTGGGTACTAGAACATTTTTTGCGGTGGGGTACTTGCGCTACCAACTATCAAGGACTATTCCTATCCTGGCTGTGAACTCATGGATACATTTGTTGCAGATCAACTCAACAGGCCAGTAAAAGTCATTGATGCGCCCAAGTCATGCAATTATAGCTTGGTGGAGAGAAGAGGACAGATCCTCTTCACAGCTCCCTACAGTGCCTGTGATGTCAAGATCCTGGTAATTGTCTTCGGTGGTCGTGTACTCTACACTCTGTATTTGGTGAAAATAACTTTTAAAAGCACCGTAACGTTTTAGGGTATATTAGAACCCTGTAACTCTATGAAATGTCTTAAAGTGGGGCTGGCTTATCTGAATGTAATTTTGAAAGCATGTTTGCCTTCAGCCAGCACTTGCATTTTTAGAGTTTGAACACTGTCCTGATCACTCAAGATCACCTCCATTTTGCTTTTGCTTCTTGGATGAAGTCTTTGTTCTTTTTAGAAGTAACATCAGACAGGGACTAGACACTGGGGGATAGTGGTGGCTGTCTACCTATCACTGTTTTGCATGTCTGGGGAACCCCTTGTCTAATTGTCATGGAAGGTGGTATTAACATTTAGCTTGAGTATCAGTTTCTGGAGACCCATGTGTCTGTTCATCTGCATATCCCTTGCATTTGATTCTGGAGGTCTGTCCCCATTTCTGTACATACTGTTCTGGTAATCAACTTTTTCCATAACTGATGGCTCTAACGTTGCTGCTTTATACCCCCCTACACATCTTGTGATGAGACTGATTTTTAAATCTTTAATTTACTTCTACTTCATAGCAAAATTGGTATGACATTTTACTTGGTATTTTATAGTGGTAACTGAGTTTTGGGTGGTTGACTACTGAATTGGCTTAGATGGGCCAAATGGCCTCCCCTCCATGAATTGTATAAATGGCATCAAAAAACTTTAGCTTATAAAGAGTGGCATTTTGTCCAATTAATGCTTTTAATACTTTGCCACTGTCTCATCCTTCTCCCCTTGTACATCTAGCATGGAAACTATGTCCTGACCATTATCTATGCAACTTATTCTGGAGACTTTGCATCAGTGCAGATAGAATGCCCTACCAGTGGAGAACCAACCAAACCCCTCTCTCTACAAAACCCATTCCTCCAACTCCTGTGTGCGGAGCTTCCAGCATGATGGTGGAGCTGCCAGAGGGCCTCTGGAACAAGTCAAGATAATGAGTAAGAATATTTTATTTATTCTATTAATATTATATATGATGTGTATAATGGTTGATCCTCATGGAAACTTGTCTACTTTTGTAGATAACTCTGGGCTATGGGTAGCTGTAAAGGATGTCCCAAAGAACTGCAACTACACACTGATGAAGGAAAGAGGAGGAAACCTCTTCATAACCTCCTACAAGGCCTGTCATGTCCGGATACTGGTAATGATTACCCTCTGATCTGGGCAACATGATATAAATGAGCAGGGCCCATGGTATTGGGTTCCATGTACTGTGCATATGTAATGAAGAAAGGCATTAAGATTATGGCAGCCTCTTGCTGGTTTTTTTTCCTGGCTTTTATTTAAGCATACATATGTGCTGTAATGCTACTTCAGGAGTAAGCGCCTGCATTGTGGACCTGTTGTATTTGATCATTTAATACGCGATATGTAGATCAAAGAACCAAAAGGAACTTCTAGTATTGCATTGTGGTAAGAAAATGGATTATTGATTTAGTGCTCCTCTTTGGCAGCTGCAATTTTGGGCACCTTTTTTTTTGTGTTGTGGCGACCAAGAATAACTTGTGGAAACAGATGCAAGTTCTAAATAGAAATGACCCTAATCCCAGCTTTTCTATAGCCAGAACAATTGTCCTAAATATTCTTCCATCCACTGGGATATTGGGATGTTTAGGGAAATGGAATGCCCAAGTGGTGCTGGTGAACCAAAAAAAAACTACCACTACAGGGATGAGGAATACCTACTCCTTACATGCCAGCTTTGAGGTACCTCAAGCAACCTTGTACAGTAGCTCCTGAGTGGTGAATCCAGTAATAGCGCTTGTGTAGAGTGCAGGATGCGCCCTATAGTCTGGACGTCGCTGGTTCGAGTCCAGGGTATTCCTTTGCCGGCCAAGGACGGGAGCTCCCAGGGTGTCGCACAATTGGCAGAGTGCTGACCGGCGGGAGGGTTAGGTCAGCCACGGTGTCTTCTGCTCCCCATGCACCAGCGACCCCTGTGGTCTGGCCGGGCGCCTGCGGCTTGCCTGTAAGCTGCCCAGGGCTGTGTTGTCCTCCAGCGCTGTAGCTCTCAGCTGTCTGCAGTATTTATTAATAAATAAAGCAGGCGGTTAACAACACATTCTTCAGATGACGGCATGTGTTCGTCTTCACCACTCCCAAGTCAGCGCAGGGGTGGTAGCGGTGAGCTGAACCAAACAAAATAATTGGACATAACTACATTTGGGAGAAAATAACAAAACTAATTTGACTACTAAATTTAAAAAAAAAAAAAAAAAAAGGTAAACCTACCTTGTTTGTCCCTTTCACTGCAGTAACTTAACCAGGGTGTGCAGCCATTGTGTAATCCCGTGCGAGAACATTGCTAATGTGTGGTCAACATCTTCATGGCTCTTTACACAGCCTATTGGAGACTGGAAGGGTTTGTGTGTTAACCCTTTTCAGGACCAAGCATTTTTCAGTGAGACACTCCCCAGGACCATGTGCTGTTTTGGCTGTAGTTGATTCCCTTCCTATAAATTCACTAACCTTTTATTGTGTGTTACACGATCGTGGTCCTAAAAGTCCACTTCATTATGGTTGTTCACACTATCCAGGTCCTTTAAAGGCTTAACTAGAAGAATCAGAGCCATATGGCTACTAGTAGTTTCGCCATTTCTTGCATGTATCGGTAAGTTAGGCTTTGAATGTGTGCATAGAACATTTGATTTTGACTAAATCAAAGTTGAGAAGTGTTCCCCACTGTAATTGCTTGGTGTCGATGATTATGATCTTGTCTACCCTTTTCTCTCCAGAATAAAAACTATGTCTTGACTATAATCTACACAACTGCAACTGGGATAAGAGGGATGGTGCAAATGACTTGTCCAGCTGTAGAGACAACAACCCATACTACTAGCACTACAACTATTGGGAAGCCAGTGACTACTGGGACACCTACAAAACCAGCTCTCCCTCCCACTCCTGTCTGCAAAGCCTCCAGCATGACTGTAGCCCTGCCCTCTGGGTCACTTCAAGTTTTGTTATTGAGTGAGTTTGAATTTGGCCCAAGCATTTTTGGAGGGAACTGATTAGTCTTGGTAGCTCATGTCAATCTGGTTTCTTTTGTAGATCTGTCCAACGAATGGGTAGATGTCAATGCTGCTCCCAGTTACTGCAACTACAGTTTGGTGCAGGGAAGAGGAGGAAGGAACTTCTTTACAGCCCCCTACAGGGCTTGTGATGTCCGGATTCAGGTAGGAATACATTGTATGCTAATCCTCCATTTGATATGGGGGAGCATAATTGCTGTTAATCTTTCCTAATATTTGAAGGGAGAAAATGGAATTGAAATTCAGAGGGAGTGGCTTCATACCCAACTACATAATCTTGATGTGCCAATTCCATGATGTACAGCTGTGGCCTACCTCCATCCCCCTATAGAATTAACCAGTGTTCATCCATGAAGTTGAATGAAACCTGCTCAATGTTTTAAGCTATGGAATTAAATGGCACTTGTGTGTGTTTTGTTACCATGTACTTCATAAATGTGACATTTCAATTTGTAAGATGAAATACTGTATTATGGCTTCTGCTGGACTTTGATATTTTGCAGTTTCTTTGATTTGCATGCAGCACCAGATTAACCTATTGCTGGGCCCTAGGCACACATATGCTTGTGGGGCCCCTACTCCTGCACCTTTTTGTTTTTAAATGGCAATTCAGTCCATTTGAGTGACAACTGTAGTGGATGTGCTAAACACATTTCACAATAAAACTGAAGCCTGCGTTAAATCTTGTACCACAGCTCAACAACGAATGTTCCTTCGATAAATCGGGCAAGTTCAAACACCATATGAAAAATGTAATATGAAGGATGCTCAATTTTGATCAAACTGTACCTCCACAAACAGAAAAACCCATACCTGTACATTGTATAGTCCAATGTAAAGAAACCTGATTTTTGATCGGGTTGGTGGTTTTGACTTTTGTTAAATATTTCTCCAGCAGAGGTTTTGGCATACAAGCGAAATTCGGTGTTTTTAAATGTGGTGTATTTCTGTACCTAATAGAATTCTGTATTCTTTTGATTTCATGCTGACAGATGCATTTGCACTCATTTCTTCTCTCCCGAAAAGATTGCTAGATGTGAATGCTTTCTGAACAGTTTACATGTAATAAAATGTATTAAGGTTACTTAAGCAAGGGCTTTGTGTATTGAAAAACATAGGAGGCTGAATGTATAGGTGCAAATCTGTAGATGTAAAGACACAACTGTTTTGGGGCCTGTCCTTGAGTTCAAGCCCTAGGCACATGCCAGTTTGCCTATGCCTTAATTCGGCCCTAATTTTACATGATCTATCGCGTAGAACGTTAAATGCCTCTTACTTGCAATATTTTCCAGTAGCCCGGTGCCTACTTGAGACGTTTTATTCTGCAAGATCACTAACATTTGCAAATACTTCAGATGCAATCATGAAAAAGCTGCCTGCAAACACTTATAGAAACAGAAGTAAATTGCAACATTCCAGCAATGTCGTTAAAAGGTTGTTCAAGTGGGTAATAACAGAATGTATTGTAGTAATAAATGGTAAAATCCACTAAAGAACCCTGTGAATATTGGAACACAACTGTGTATTAAGGTCGGCCTGCAGCACAAAAACAATAATGGTTCTGAAATTAATAATAGTAGTATCTTTAACCCATTTATTCACCCACAAAAAACGTGTACATTGGTAGGCATGGACAATCTGAGGAATTAACCAGCAATGAATCTTCATTGCAAAACAACCACATGAAATACTGTATTTAATATGAAAATTTCATACTGTTGGCTCACAACATTCATATGCTTCAAACGGTTTAAAGATTCACAATAAAATCAATACAAGTACCAGTTTTTCACAAGCAAAAGTGATTTCATTTGTTTTTATAACGTGTACATGGATTAAATGCTGGAAAAGGAGTAATACTATATGTTGCAAGACTCAAATGCACGAAATACTGTTTATACAGAAAAGTACAAAAGGCAACCCTGTTAATATCAGAAAACAAGTTTTGAATACTTTCCGCATGCTTAAAGCTTCAACTGGTTTTAAAATGAATAGTTATAATGTATGCCTTGCGTGTACCTCTTTTTAAAATTAAATTCAGCCGTGTGTGTTGGCTGGAACTTTCAGTATGGCTTAAATTCTATTACTGAAACAGGTTTGTTTTTTGCGGTAACTTTGATTTTGCTAATGGCCTTTTCAAGGTCCATTTTGCTGCAATAAATGTTTGCGCTTTTATTGTACGGCACAGTCACTTCACAGGTTTAACGAACGCTAAATTAGCAAACATTTCTTGCTCACGAAATTCTTCTCTTGCAGTATTTATAACTTGGCATTTAAGACACCCGGTGTCTATTTACCATATTTCCCAGCAGCCCTGGCACTTGGTGGAGACCGCGAGTATTTGAAGTTTTACTATAGTAGTATTTCTTAGCAGACGCCCTTATCCAGGGCGACTTACAATATCACATTATTTTTACATACAATTGCCCATTTTTATACGGTTGGTTTTTACTGGAGCAATCTAGGTCCTGTACCTCAAGGGTACAGCAGCAGTGTCCCCATCTGGGATTGAACTCACGACCCTCTGGTCCAGAGCCTAACCAATAATACAAAAGGATTGCTAGCCTCTTGCCAGGACTTGTTCAACGATACCAACACAGTTCAGTGTGTTCCAGCACACTATTTTCTTGTTTAACAAATTGGGGAAACAAAACCTAGTTCCCTCTGAGCCCTAACTAAACTCTGTCCTAACTCTTGGGAAGGGCTGAGCCTTTTATCCCTCACTTCGAAACTATGTAAATCGCAATCTGAAATCGTAAACCCAGTCCAAAATATGCAATTCAAACCGGTTCCTCGGTAGTCATCTTGTGGTGAATTGTATAGGTGTATTGTGCACACAGCTTCTACTGCTAGACATGGCTGAGATTTAGCTGCCAAAAAGGAGCACCACACGGAGGCAAATGCTAGTTAAGGAATTCTGACCGCCAAAACCTTAGACGGATTATAGTGTGCTTTTAAACTGTTGCAGTGAAGCAAACCTAAACCGTCCTGTCCTTCTTTCATGTCAGGAAGGGCTGGAGATCCTGTATTTGAGCAGCTAAGAATTTATTGGTTTCAATTACAAGTTCTTCCAATGCCTTAACAGCACGTATAGAAACACTTTTACTAAATGTTTGGAGTTAATGATTCGTGTAATTTGGCAGTTGTACTGAAATTTTGGATTTGATTTTCAAAGTTTCGTAGAGAGAACTAACAGTAAATTAGGAGTGTTTAATACTGTACACTGTCATTCTTGCATTTAAACAAATGCATAGTTTACTACTGGACATTTTGTGTCATTAGTTGGAATGCGTCATTTTATACAAAGCATGAATTTGACTGCACCATCAGTTAGGTGTTGTGCATTTGTATAACTTGATGGATTTTGGCAACGAGATGATTTGTTGTAGGGTGTATTAGAACGGACGTCCTTGTGGTTACTTGGTTAAGCCCAGCCATGACGCGTTTTGACTGGCTGTACAAAATGTGACCGAAGCAGGTTTGAGATATTCAGAAGTTCTCAAAGAACCTACGGTGTATGGCAAGTGGTGGATTGAAGTCGTGATAAGCGAGATGATATGAAACGGGTTCATCTGTACTTGGGTAAACTTTACATTAGTCGCAGTAATTAATAACAGTTTGATTATGCAAACTAGTATCGGTTCTAATTCGCTTGGATAACTGACTATTGTAAAGCAAATCTTCACGAACATAACCATATTATCCCCTGTTTCCTTCTCTCCAAGCAATACATTCAGCTCTTTAATCCCTCCCAGAGTTCAAAGCAATTTCACCTGCACTCAGACCTGTCGACTCTCCTTTTTACTGGGAGTCTCCCTTCCTTTAGGCCCTTCTTGGCTGATTTTTCTCCCATATTTTAAACTTGTGTTTTTGCAAAAGTCATTTCTCTCCAATGTTTCGGGTTCTAAAAATCTGTTCCTGCAGCCCAATTGCTGTCTGTCACTTTTCAGGACCCAGGTTATGCCTGTGGCAGGCATGCATTCAGGTTACCATATGACAATGTTCACTGGGACAGTTTAGGTTTAACTCGTATCGCAATGCATTTTGATATGTGAACTCTGTCTGTGGCACCTTTTTCACAGCAAGACCCCCTTTAAGCATTGGGGGGTGTTGAAAAGCCAAAGCTATCCCAGGGGTGCAAATTTGGCGTGATGGCACTAGACTAGGACAGCCAGGCAGAACAATCTGTTGCTGATGCTACACGTTTTAACAATAGTGGGTAAGCATGAATATGGGTGGGATGTAGAATATGGAGTACATTTTAAATATTTTACTATAACACACTAAACTCATCAACTTGAGCCAAGATGGTTGCCAGCTATGGAAGCCTCCCAGAGTTGAGAAGCAGATGAGATGTACACTGTCCGTGGAATAGTTCTTCCAGTCTTCAACTTGTGTCCCTTCGCTTTCAGAATGGAAACTACGTGTTGACCTTGCTTTACATAACTCCTGCTGATAAACGAGGGTACTTGGACATTAGGTGTCCCACCACTGGTGGGGAGCCAACAGAGACTACTAGAACCTCTGGTGGGGAGCCAACAGAGACTACTAGCCCCTCTGGTGGGGAGCTGACTAGAACTACTGCTGGAGAAACAACAACTACTTGGAAACCTACAATGCCAACTCTCCCTGACACTGCTCTCTGCAGAGCCTCCAGCATGACTGTAGAACTGCCCTCTGAGTTGCTTCAAGTTCTAGTATTGAGTGAGTTTGAATTTGGCACAAATACTTTTGGGAGGGAAGTGATCCATCTTGGTTGGTAAAGTAACTTTGTTTTTGTTTAGGGCCGTCCAATGAATGGGTAGATATCAGTAATGCTCCCAGTTACTGCAACTACAGCTTGGTGCAGGGAAGAGGCGGCAGGAACTTCTTTACAACCCCCTACAGGGCTTGTGATGTCCGGATACAGGTAGGAATACATTGTATGCTAATCTGAAGATTAATCTCTAATACTACAACCTTAATACCCCTTCTCCACTGGCACATCTGACCTGTGAGGGTTCAGTATGGTACAGGTAGTTCTCCACTGGCTTTCTCAAGCCGAACCAAACTGTACAGAATTTTTAGCACCCAAACAAACTAGATAATTATCCTGAAATGAGATCTTTGGCAAATTCTATTTAAACCCCCTTTCAACAGAACTAATTTAACTAAATAAATTCACTAATTGTTTTTAGACTTTCCTAAATATTTAGAAACCTATAACAATACAGCTGTACTGTTTTTGTTTTTTAAGTTTGTGCTTTTTGGCAAATTCAGTAACTGTCTTTCACTGCGTGCGACGTCAGTAGCTCTGCAGTGGAAAAACATAAAAGCCTAACGTCCTTCCGCATTCAACTAGTTCTGTCCCTTCACTTGCAGGATGGAAGCTACATCTTAACCTTACTCTATGTAACCATTGCTAAGGGAGGCTATGTGCACATGAGATGTCCAATAAAAACCACTACTAGGAAGCCAACAAAGACTTCTAGAACCACCCCTAGGAAGACTACCAGTATCCCCATTATAGGGGTGACCGAGGCCCCTGCAACTGTGGTCTGCACCGCCTCCAGTATGGTGGTGGAGCTGCCCAATGAACCTCTAAGACTGGTTAAGGTTCTAGGTGAGTTAAGCATTTGGGTATTTTGAGGGACATCATGTGACACTAATGGAGGCTATGGTAACGTTCTCTTTCTTTGTAGATAAATCCAACCAGTGGGTAGCTGTCCTTGATGCTCCCAAGTACTGCAACTACACCTTGTTGCAGGGAAGGGGAGGGAACTTCTTCATAACCCCCTACACGGCCTGTGATGTCAGGATATTGGTAATCCTTTTGTCTATTTTGAGAGGTGATGTGTGAACCCTGTCCACCTTGTGTTTTGATGGGCCATATGGCTTATGTCCTTATGCATAGTCAATGCCTTTACAGACCCTGTCCGTGAGATCACCATTCTGTACGTTCTCTACTCCTTCCAACCAATAAACTTCTGGGCTTTTAATAAAGCTTCATAATGAAGTTTAAGCAACAATGGTATGATTGGCCCAACTTGCTCTGCTTTTCCTCATTTTTTTCTATTAAAGTGAAGTAACAAGTGCTAAGTTCATATTTGCAGCATCTTGTATGGTAATTAACCATGGAAATCAATTTGGTAGGTTAAATGGTATGTTCTTTGTTCTAGAATAACAACTATGTTTTGAAGATATGGTATCGTGATACAACTGCTGGCAAAAAGGGTATATGGTGATCCAATGCCCCACTAGTGCTGGACAACCCACAAAAGCCCCAACGACTACAACCACTACTTGGGAGCCAACCAAGGCGACCAGGACCACCGCTGGGGAGCCGACCATGACCACCACTTGGGAAGACAACCAAGGCCCCTACAACTGTGGTCTGCACAGCTTCCAGTATGGTGGTGGAGCTGCCCAACGAACCTCTAAGACTGGTCAAGGTTCTAGGTGAGTTAGGCATTTGGGTGTTTGAGGGCCATCGTGTGTCTCTAATGGAGGCTATGGTAACGTTCTCTTTCTTTGCAGATCAATCCAACCAGTGGGTAGCTGTCCTTGATGCTCCCAAGTACTGCAACTACACCTTGTTGCAGGGAAGGGAGGAACTTCTTCATAACCCCTACACGGCCTGTGATGTCAGGATATTGGTAATCCTTTTGTCTATTTTGGAGATGGTGACCCCTGTCCAATTGTGTTTCACCATATCAAGTCCATATGGCTCCTGCCTTTACATGAAGGCAATGGAATTAAGACACTTACTCTCCCCGTGTCAAACTTTTTAAATCAAGCTTCCTAAAGTGTTTAGGCAACAATGGTGTGATTGGCCTAACTTTCTCTGCTTCCCTCTTGTCCAAGTTTTGTAGTGACTCTCCAACACTTCTGACTTAACACTAGAACCGCTGCAGTTACTTGTACCTAAAACCACCGCAGGCAGTCGTTATGGTTTTCATTTTAAACATCAATATTAATGAAAGACAAACTATCGGATACAACTCTGCTTTTATTCAAGCATGTCCTAGCAAACCTCTGCATGCCCAAACACTATAAAGAACAATTTAAACAAAGGGCTTTGTAGTGTGCCACAAAGCACTACTTTTAAATGAAACTAGTGTGTAAAATGGGTATATGTACATACTAAAAACAAATGTCTTTACTTTTAAAAACAAAAGTAACATATGTTTCCTCTGTGTAGCACTGAATCCAGGATGAGCTGCAGCAGCCTGCTTCTTTACATTTCTCTGTTTTTACCAAAGCGCTGTGGCTAGCTTCAAGATCATCTCTCCTACTGATCTCTTTCCCCAGTGCATTCCTTGTACAAAATGAAGGAATTGGTGGCTGCCAGGTCTAGTACAGATAACTGGCTTCTATTAAATAAAAAAAAGCATGTATTGTAAAAGGCAGTCAAAATAACTGCTGGCAGTTCTAGGTGGGAGGGATTGTATCTTCCTTATTTTTGTGATCCTGCCTTTCAAATGCTGTCTGGATATTTAATACATGTATTGAGAGTCCTAAACGGACAACCGCATAACATTCAGACATGCAGAGTTATTTAATTTGAAAGCCTTGTCAAAATGGCTGCTGTGGAGGTTCTAGTGTTATGTCAGATTAGATATCCGTATCTTGTGTGGTGCAATTTAAAAGTGTTAATCAGTTGGGTATAGTATATTAAAAGAGGTTTCCTCTCATTCTAGAATAACAACTATGTTTTGAAGATATGGTATCTGGCAACTGG
>JAGXEW010001389.1:0-21057 GCA_030684275.1 Acipenser oxyrinchus oxyrinchus | reverse complement strand
TTAAGATAAATAGGCATCTATGCAGAATAAATCCAAGCATGACTGCAAACAAATGAATTAGTGAATGCTAGAATGAAACTCAAAAAGCAGTAACTGGGTTTAAGAAAAACAAAATACACACTCAAGACCATGAATACAGTCAAGCAGCACCAGTGGCACAGAAATCTGCAAAGGGCATTTTAAAACACTTTTGCAGTTCTGCTATGTAGATAGATATGAACAAATCTGCTTCATTGCCCTTACATTTGAATGCAGAGATTGCAGTAAGTCAGCAACTTCAACCCTTTGCTTTGGATTTATTCATGGACTTCTTATTTTGATAAACATCTGCCAATTTTAATTTGGATTCCAGCTTTAAATAAATAAAAAATCAACTGAAATATTACCAGGTTGTGTCCAATAGACACTACTGCCTTCTACTCACAATGTTTGATGCCACTCGGAAACTAGAATTGGCCTTTTTGACAACCTACAAATAAACCTGCTGTCACCTGAGATTTGAGTCTCATGGATTCTCTGTGGAAATTATTAAATGCACTATGTTGTTCTTATAAAACGCAACATGAAAGGTCTTGTCAGTATGTTAATAAATGTGCCACAAGCACTCCTTGAATGCTGGTAAAAACAAAGACATGATGGCATGGCTTAAATGTAATTAAGAAATTCAGTGCTCCAAATTTGGGATAGTTATTGCCTTAATGATGATCATCAAAAGATTACAGTCTGGCCTATTATGTCAAAAATATAGGCAATATCTGAAACAATTTTTGCTTTTTTTTTTTTTTAAAGACATTGGAGCTTTTTTGGGGGCGACTGTCTCATCTGTTTGGAGCCTAGAATTGATGTATTTGATGAAATGATAGCGAAGTTGCTGGTTTACTTGTATCTGTTGCTGCTGCTGCTGCTGTAAGGCGTGTTGCTGCTGTTGCAAGGCAGAGGAGAGCTGGAGTCTCTGCTGCGGCAGGCTTTGCCCAGGTCTGTTCATGGCAGAGCCTAGCTGAGACAGCACTACTGAGGGGGTAGGAGGGAGAAGGGGAGGTAGGAGGGTGGGTGCCAGAGTAAGGGGAAATAAAATAAAAAAATACACCACAAGGAAAGAGTGTAGTAGAAAGGGGAGGGAGGGAGGTCAGTAGAATTCACCTATTAGTTTAGTTTAAATCAATACAACTAAGAAGATATCTAAGTTAATAACTACAAATATTAAATTAGTAAAAGAAACTATGAAACCATGAAGTACCAAGACAGAAACATTTGAAATAATTTCATCCTTCAAATACTTCTTGACAGCCAAGTAATGGGAACATGCATAAGGCTGAATTTGTAAAATTGTTTTAGTTTCATTTACTGCGCTTGTAAATGCAGGGTTTTGTGGAAAGTTGTTTTCTTAAATTATTTATACTGTGACAGCACACAATACCAACAAACCCTCAATTTAAATTAAGGCTTCCTTTGTTCCCTATGGGAAGACTCTATGTACTTAGTACTTCATGGCTAATGTTGGTTTCTAATGAAACATAAATGACAATGATTATATACATGCATCTATGCAAGGTTTTGTAGTTCCAATGTAAGATTAAGACACTAGAGCTTCTTTCAATTCTACAGATAAATGCCAATCAAAGCAGAATGTGTAGGTAGGGATGCATACCTGCTGCTTGTGGGGACATGAAACCTCCTACTCCTGCTAGGTTTATAACAGCAGTCTGCTGACCACTAAGAGCTTGATCCTGACTAGAAGATCCTTGATCCAAAGCCTGATGGGAAGAAAGGTCTTGATTGCATTAACAGCAGGGCCACTGGCCATAATTACTGAAACTTTAAACTCACACTGGTACAGCACAGCTTCTGTCCAAAGCATTCAAGCTACCCCAAAACAATTTCTAAACTCTAGAATTCTCCTGGTGGTGTGAACTTTCAGGGCGATTTCCTACCCTCCCTTATTAAAAGGAACACTACATTATCTGCATTTTCCTATTTATTTGTTGCCTGTTTAATATCCTATTATGTATATTCCAGATCATTCTCTATTGTTTTGTTTTTTAATTAGATTTGGTATGACCTAAGCAGAAACAGCTAATTGTACAGAAAATACATAATGGGATAATAAACAGGAAATAAAGTTGTAACTAATAAATTACATTACAAAATACAATGAATAAAGGTCAGCAACACATAGAGCGTTTACAAATTTTAAGATATTAAGATCTGCAATGTATAGCTAAAAAAAAAAAAAATAGCTAACACGAATGGCATCAAAACATTCTGCTTCACCACAGGCTCAACAGTGCTATACTATTTAAACAACAAAGGAAGTTACTGAAATATAAACAAGAATGACCATAATACAAAAATACATATATTAAGGGATTTACTGCTTATTCATTCCAACACTCCTAAGGAAGCCATGGCATTGTGAAGTGTAGTTTCCTGTTAGGAAGCCATGGCATTGTGAAGTGTAGTTTCCTGTTAGGAAGCCATGGCATTGTGAAGTGTAGTTTCCTGTTAGGAAGCCATGGCATTGTGAAGTGTAGTTTCCTGTTAGGAAGCCATGGCATTGTGAAGTGTAGTTTCCTGTTAGGAAGCCATGGCATTGTGAAGTGTAGTTTCCTGTTAGGAAGCCATGGCATTGTGAAGTGTAGTTTCCTGTTAGGAAGCCATGGCATTGTGAAGTGTAGTTTCCTGTTAGGAAGCCATGGCATTGTGAAGTGTAGTTTCCTGTTAGGAAGCCATGGCATTGTGAAGTGTAGTTTCCTGTTAGGAAGCCATGGCATTGTGAAGTGTAGTTTCCTGTTAGGAAGCCATGGCATTGTGAAGTGTAGTTTCCTGTTAGGAAGCCATGGCATTGTGAAGTGTAGTTTCCTGTTAGGAAGCCATGGCATTGTGAAGTGTAGTTTCCTGTTAGGAAGCCATGGCATTGTGAAGTGTAGTTTCCTGTTAGGAAGCCATGGCATTGTGAAGTGTAGTTTCCTGTTAGGAAGCCATGGCATTGTGAAGTGTAGTTTCCTGTTAGGAAGCCATGGCATTGTGAAGTGTAGTTTCCTGTTAGGAAGCCATGGCATTGTGAAGTGTAGTTTCCTGTTAGGAAGCCATGGCATTGTGAAGTGTAGTTTCCTGTTAGGAAGCCATGGCATTGTGAAGTGTAGTTTCCTGTTAGGAAGCCATGGCATTGTGAAGTGTAGTTTCCTGTTAGGAAGCCATGGCATTGTGAAGTGTAGTTTCCTGTTAGGAAGCCATGGCATTGTGAAGTGTAGTTTCCTGTTAGGAAGCCATGGCATTGTGAAGTGTAGTTTCCTGTTAGGAAGCCATGGCATTGTGAAGTGTAGTTTCCTGTTAGGAAGCCATGGCATTGTGAAGTGTAGTTTCCTGTTAGGAAGCCATGGCATTGTGAAGTGTAGTTTCCTGTTAGGAAGCCATGGCATTGTGAAGTGTAGTTTCCTGTTAGGAAGCCATGGCATTGTGAAGTGTAGTTTCCTGTTAGGAAGACATGGCATTGTGAAGTGTAGTTTCCTGTTAGGAAGCCATGGCATTGTGAAGTGTAGTTTCCTGCTAGGAAGCCATGGCATTGTGAAGTGTAGTTTCCTGTTAGGAAGCCATGGCATTGTGAAGTGTAGTTTCCTGTTAGGAAGCCATGGCATTGTGAAGTGTAGTTTCCTGTTAGGAAGCCATGGCATTGTGAAGTGTAGTTTTCTTCCTGAGAACTGACTGTGGTTTACTGATGTGGGGGTACCGTGTTTTTTTTTTCTTTTTTTAGTAATGAAATTGGAATATTTAAAAATTGCATCGTACAGTTCTGAAGATTATTCTTTTGAACAGTTCTAAAATGATATGATTAAAAGACAGTAGCCAAGAGTGTTAGTAGTGAAACAAGCCCTGGCTGTAAAACACAGTTTTCAGTTGTATAAAGTTATTTAGTACAAAACAATGTTTAATTTTATTAATACAATGTGGTACGTACATGCTGATGCCCAGTTTCAGCTTGGTACACAGATGTCAAGCTCTGATAATCTTTGCATACAACAATAGACAATTATTATTGCCAATTAACAACTAACTGACCTTAGTCTCTATAGCTTTGTCGATAACTCGTAGTTTTAAACTCTCCACATAAGTAGGGATCTGTTTGTATTTAAAGGTACCAGCTTAATTTTACCCTTTCAGTAAAGAAAGTTTCCATCTTTCTTACCATTACTGTGGAAGCTAACCCTCAAACCATGCTCCCAATTTATGTTTTTGGCAACAACGTGAAATCCCACCTGTTCTCCCTGCTGTTGAGGGCTAGGTGTGGCAGACTGTGTGGACTGCTGCTGCTGCGGAGAGAACTGGGACAACTGCTGCTGCTGCAGAGAATTGAAGATGATTGGCCCGGTAGGCAGCTAGGAGATAAAACAAAAAAAGCATATTCTTTTTGGTCTTTTGAAATTAACAATGCACGCCAGGGAAACTAAATATGCAAACTACCTTCAGCTGATATTTCATGAATGTATTTGATCTATTTTCTCTTGCATTATTTTACCCATACAAAATAATGTATTTATTATGCAAAAGTGGTAATCAAGGCTTTACAGCACAGAAAAGCCACCTTTAATGTTCTTAATATTCTACAGCATGGTAATTGAGAAATCTGCATTACCCAAATGAAATAAACAAACAAACACAAAACTTCAGCATAACAATAACTTCTTGATTATTACTCCCTCAAATCAACATAGAAAGTTTAATCAAAAGTGGACCCTGAGCTTTAATACCCATGCCAACATGGAGCCAGTGCTCTGGAACATTAGGTCACAGTGGAATTACTTCACAGATGTCGATGCACAGTCTAATCAAATTTGTCAAGCAGTTCTGAAGTTACAGTTAGTTAAACTTTTGTAATTGGCAAGCACTTTGAACACAGGGCCTATAAAACTGAAACCAAATGTATAGTATTATACTGTTACATATAGACAACTGAATAATGGTTTCTTACCTGAAGAAGATTCAAAGGTCGTAGAGCTGAAGGATTTTTAAACCAAAAGAACCACCTGGTTATGAAAAGGTTTATGAAAACAGCAATTTATTTTGATAATTATGCCATCTACTACAAATCCAAAGAAAATTATAATACATTTAATAAAACAGTAAAAACAAGCACAACTGGAACATTTGTAATATGTGATCAGAAATAAAAATAGTGCCACAAGTAGTATTTTTCAAGAACATTCTCAATTTCATTTGTAAATAACCATTTTCAAAACTGATAATATTTATAAAGATGAAACGGAAAAGAGTTGAATTATGGAGAATCAGTTTGATAATGAACTTTAAGACACGCCACTTTTAAAACAAATTGTCATTTACTAAGTGCTGCAGCAAAATAATTAAACACATTTTACACATTAGGAAAAGCTTCAATATAGTCCTGATTCACTGTCAAGACTACAGCTTTGTGTTGTTGCTTCCATCTACAATAATCTATTTTATAAAATCAACATGTATAAAACAAACAAAATAAACTAAAGTAACTTTTTCTTATAAGTGTCAAGCTCTTTGTAACCTTAAACACATAGGTAACAAGTGTAATATTAACCTGCTTGTGCTGCAGACTGCATGGCAGCTGGCAGGGTGCTGTGTACAAGTCCCCAGAAGGTAAGATCCCACTCAGATTGATGCCACCAGTGTTACAGCCCAGCATGGAGTTCGATCCACTCATGAGTGTCTGAGGTCCACTGTCAACAGATCAAAACAAATAAATAATCTATAAAGTTATATTTAAACTAAGGTAAAGTAACTTAAAAATCAATGGCCTGGAGAATTAGCTAACAGTATTTCTTGTCAAAGATTGCATCAGAATTCAGTGTTTAGAGGTCATATATTAAAACTACACTTTGATTTCTAAGACAATGTCTAAATATAGAAAAAGGCACGTTTGGGACTACAGAAATTAGTATGCCAAACATTGTGTTATTGCTGTTAATAACATATTTGGTATTTTAAACATATCATAAAGCTGTTTTTTTTCTCTATTAAATATTACAAAACAGCTTAACGATACTCAAGAGCCCTTGAATTACATTTCTGAGTTAAATGCATCTGCTTACAGATTTTGCATTGATATGCCTTCGCTGAGATTCCTGTCCGTTTGTCAGGATTATCCCAGTCCAGGACAGAATATTCTTCAATTTGAATGCTCACAAGGGGATTTCTGCTCTACAATTTGAAGGATATCCACTAACAGGGTGCTTTGTAAAGGGAGCAATATGACCAGAATATAAGGGTGTATTATTTTAGTATTTCCAGAACAGGGCATTATCCTAAACAAAATGATACTAACATGGCAAAGTATATTTAGATAGTAGCTAAAGTGGTTGTACCAGCTACTTGTGTTAAACACCTAAGTTTAACATCTAAATTGTTCACACAAAAGTACTTCCACTTTCCTAAAGATCTGGGGAATCACACTTGATTGCATCAACCACCTATTTTTAAGTAATGCTGTAAAATAAAATCCAATTAAATTCTGCTGCACCTTATCCCAGCAGGATATAGGTTGATTTAATAGACCTGTTGGTGGTAAAAGAGTCAAGACTATAATAATCGCCCAGCCAATGACAATATTGACACCTTCCCTGCTCTTCCGCTTTGTTTTTAATCAAGATGGAATGGTCATGAAACCAAAAATCTACTTATGGCTACAACTTATCTTGATGCCAACATCATCATTGGGTGCAGATACTGGAGCAGAGCCTTACCACACAGAGCCAACAACGTTTATGAAGTTGAGGCCTGCAGGGTTGGTCATGACTTGGTTGCTGGAGGTTCCTGTGGTGATGGTGGACAGAGGGATGGTCATCACAGGTAGGGCCTGGGCCATCTGCTGCTGGGTGAAAGGGTTCAAAAGGGTGGGCTGGGGGTCAGTGCTGAATCCTGGGGGTTGGAGTGGCTGAAGGGGTAGAAGTCTGGATGTCTGGAGGGTGGGGGTGGAGGAGGGGGTGTTGGTAGGAGTTGGGGTAGATGGTTTTGGAGTTCCGGATCCTGTACATATAAAATAAATTTAAAAACACACATATATACAATTGGTACTAGATAATATCTTTATATACTTTTTTTTTTTTAATCAAACCTTACAAACATTTTGTTTTCACAATTTGAATGCCTAGTGGTCACTGGAGTAAAATCAGGATTCGCATGCACTCAAACAGCAGCTTTTACCAGGTGACCCTTTTGATATACTGTATGTTTAAGTATTACTATGAGGTCCGGTAAGTACTACTGAATGCATGTGATTACTATTACAATCACAGACCCAGAACATGCCAATAAAGATAGAAAAGCAATAGGCATGTTGCCATGTTGGTCAAACCAGTTTAGGCCCAAGTATGTGATTTAGTGTATGAATCCTGTAGTGGTTTCATATACTGTACATGGCAATGCTAAAGGCATGGCAATGCTAAAGAAATGGCAATGAAAGGCATGGCAATGCTAAAGGCATGGCTGATGTGGAATGATGCATTCACCACAGTGGGATTCCATCACCTTCACAAGGATACAAAACACAGATGGATGAGAACTTTCTATTTGGTTTGGAATGTTTTGACAGCAGCAGTGACCTTCTATTTAACCACCCTGTAAATGACATACGCCCTTAACTTGGCGATTGGCACAACCTGTACACAATTAATGACGTCTCAATTTATATATGAAGAAAAATGTAGTCAGCACTTTGCTGTTTATGATTTTATTTTTTAAAAAAAGTGTATGGCATACTTAAAACAAGCCATTATCTGTTTATTCCTAATACAAACAAGAACTACCAAAATGTATGATCCTTTATCATTGCCAGACAACATCATGAAAAAGGTAATCATTTTGTTTGTGTTCCCCATTATCGTTTGGTAAAGGTGTCTGCTTCACACATTAGATGTCTCCACGAATGGCTAGTTTTTTCAATGCAAAAGGTCTTCATGACGAAGGCCCTTAAAGTCATTTTTGTTAATCAGAAACAATAAATCGCTTTTATCGATGAAATATTTCCAGTGAAATTAATAATTGAGGCAGAACATATTCTCTATAAGTGAAATTATAATATATAAAAGTTGGGGGTAATGTCTACAATAATGCTTTCTACCCTAAATGTGTAAACGCCTATCAAATGTAAAGCGCATCTCTTGATTTACAGGAATTCCCCACTCAACACCCTTAAAGAGAATATCTTCTCTCAATGACATTTGAGACAAGATATTGAAAAGGAGGAAGACAGAATGAAAGGAGGTAGACTGTCGCGTTGGTCTGCACTCACTTTGTGATGAGCCGACAGGGGACAGTGCAGCCGGAGAAAGCAGACCCACTTGGTTCAGCTCCATAGAGTGTTTCCGAGAGAGGCTCGGGCCCTTGGAAGGAGGGGAGTCGGGACTTGAGGTGCCCGCCTGACTGCTGTGAGCTGTATAGGTTACCTGTAATACATGCAAAAAGAGGCCAAAAAGTAGTGTAAAGCAGATTACATAATAATAATAATAATAATAATAATAATAATAATAATAATAATAATAATAAATACCCAGACCTCCACAAAACACCACACAGAAGAAACATGTTCACAGTATAGAATATTTTTATTTTACAACAGCACTTAATAAAATGTTGATGCATGCAATAGTAAACAGCTTAGTCTCGTACACAGTGAAACCTGATTTAACCGGCCACCAAATAGACGAACATTTTTAATAAGACAGATGATAGCTTATGGGAAGCGCTACTCTCATTCATGTGTGTGGAAGACAGATAAGAACAGACCACTGCTTTGTTTTGGTGGCTGTTAAGTACAGGCTTTACTGAAAGTGTTGAATTTAGTCGATTCTGAGTGTAATTGTTGGCACCAACAGGAAAACATAGTGCAAACGGTTCAGTTAGTTGTCGATATATAATAATCATCTGTCATTCCGTTGTTTGATTGATAAAATGTTTCCAGCAACTTCAAACCAATGCCTCCAATTAGCTCCAGTCCTTGTGCATGTTGTACATGTCTTCACAGTTATCTTCTCCTGGTCTTCCTTCTGTTGTGTTCACCATGTTGTCAACCATTATATACACCTGCCCTTAACATCTTAGAAAGGGGATGGCACATGTATCCAGAGGTAATATTTTAATGAACAAAACTGGGAAGTTATTAATAAGGGACCTCCAAACCGAAACAAAAAAAAAGAAAATGTCTTTAGAGCTTCGGGTTACTTTAGCGATAATCTGATAAACAAACACTGAGTAACATTTACAAGGACTATATATTGCTCCTTTTCAAATCACATGTCACAAATTTCATAAAACACAAAGACGTACTATAAATTGAAGGCAGTATTCAAAATAAAAAGCACATTCTTGTTAGAACAGGACAACCTGCAATCATTTCTAATGCTACTTTTGCGCAGAGGCAACCAAATGAAGTGATATAAAATAAGCTACCATACTGCTTCACACAAAGTACTGTAAATCTCCTTCTGACATGAGGTAATTCAAATCTCCAGTATGAAAGCAACATATTAGTAAAGACAGCAGTCATTTCCAGGATCCAACAAGCACAGGTGATAATACATTTATATAACATTCAAAATACTTTTTTTTTTTATTGATATCAATTCATTTTTACAGGTTTTATTTTAAACATGTATAAAAGCTTTAATTTAAATACTAGTATTTGACTTGTATAAAGTTATTTAAATCAGTTATCTTATTTTAAGATACTGAGTGCTTGACCAGTCCGTGTATTAATTGGGGAAAATGTTGCCAGAGAGCAATGAAACTTAGCAGGTATAAATAAAAAGCAGACCTCAGGGAAGAGGACGGCATATTAACATAGAATCTAAGAGGTGATGGAGGCTTATCAACCATGCCAATCTCTTTCCCATGGGCTACTGTAACTGCCTGCTAAGTTTCTACCACACTCACTTTTCGCCCACCAAACCTGTTAACTGGTACTGCAAGGTAACTTTTGTCTAATCCTGTATTCTTCACAAAAATGGATCCTGGAGTGTACAATAGTGGTTATTTTTTTAAAGGTAAGTTTACATGTAATACATACCTATAGGTGATCCCAGGTAACACATACTGTACTACTTTATCTCTACCAGTATATTATAAAGAAACATTGTTTTTGCATCTTTCTTTACAGAACAGAGAACATGATTCTTGTATATAATGGGGCATGAAGGTATTAGAAGCATCACATTGTGGAACACCATTCTTAAGCCCCTTTCACACTGGCGCTCCTACCCGGTTCTGGCTACCCGGTCACAATCCCCGTAGTGTGAAACCAAGTACCTGGGTTGGCAGAGACCCACCTCAGGATGTGGGTCGACACGCTCTGACCTGGGTCGAGCGAGACAAAATACAAGCTGGCCGTTCGTAGTCGACGCAATAACAAACAGGCACTCCTGCACGACGGTTTCACTTCCGAAGCAACATTTCTGTTTATTCTCTTTAGCCATATTTTTGTTGATTGAGACACACCATGAGCCACATTGCAGCTGGGATGAAGAAACATTTGCTCTAATCAACATTTGGGCCGACGATTCAATCCAGAGAATCTTGGATGGAAGTGTCTGTAAGAAGCTGCTTCAGGAAATTGCTTACGTGCATTTACTTGCTTCTGCCACCCAGGTAGCCCCTACTTTTTCAAAAAGCAGCGTGAAATCACGTAGCCGACCCGCATGACATCGGGTCAAGACCTGGGTAGAGCATGCCAGGTGTGAAAGAGCCTTTAGTGAGTTTGGATATTTCATGCTCTGCTGTACATATCCACTACACATTAATCACAGTGCTAATCACAAGGGTTTACTCTTTCCACAATAAATGCAAAAAGTTGTATTCATTTATGTGGGTACCAAGGATTATCAAGTAATACAGATATTGAATACTAGCTGGAAAGACCTTAGAAGTTACCTGAGGAGCTACTGCCCAGTCCTGCAGGCAGTTTAATGGGAGGAGGTCTGTGCTTCACTCCCTTTCCTAATACTGAGGATTGAACTGATCCAGAAACACCCTCAGGCTGCTGTGAGAAATACAATTCCAAACAACAATTATTATTGGTTTGGTAGATGCAAAAGCGCTACCTATCAACTTTTATCAGAACCAAAGTGAAACAAATTTTAAACATTATAAAAACAAAAGGAGAAATATAAACAAGATCAGAATGATCTACACTGTGTGGAAGAGAGCATCACATAAATGCCATTCACATGTTCATCAAATTGGGATGAATAGTTCTAAAGCTATAGCCTTAATTATATGTAAGCACTCATGCAACAGTAAATCATCTTTACCTGGATACCAACATTGCAAATGTCATTTTGTTGGATCTCAAGTTGTTGAAAGCATGACAAATATAGGTACATTTCCACTGGACTATGTAGCTTGGGAAGGTTAATTACAAAAGAAAACTGCAGAAAGGTCTTGCTGTTTTCTTATATTTCAGGGTTTACAAAATAATAAACTCACCTCGGTTTCCTTTCCAGGAGAAAACTGGCTCTGACTTGCTGATCCACCTGAATTATGGGACATCTTTACTGAACATTTGGCATCTGTCTGGTACACTTCTTTGTACTGGTTAATAAACCTAGAATTCAACAGCACGTTTAGTAATGCAGCATAGAGTGCATGAAAGAGCTTACATTTTAAAAGTGGTCATTAAATGCTTTGTATTGTGAGATGTTAATATCCTGTATATAAATCCAAGCTCTTACTCAAAGTGAGATTGTGGAAATTCAAGCTTTCTAAGGGAGCAGTCCCAATGCAGCCTGTCACAAGAAGGATATTAAAGATGAGCAATTATTTTGAGTTGGAATGCCTAAAATAAGCAGATTACTTTCAAGAGCTGCTGAAAGCAATGGAAGTCTGGCTCTGATGATAACTAATGATACCAACACTAACAAACAAGCATTTTGCAGTGAGATGCTCCCCGGACCGGCATTTTTGGCTGTAGTTGACTCTCTTCCTATAAAAAAAAAATCACTAAAAATCTATTTTTACACTAGCATCTTGCAAATGGTGTCCTTTTTTCAACACAATATTTAGTTCTTTTTAATTTTTTTTTTTAAAGTAATTTTAATATGTATTCTACTTAGAGATACATGTATAAAACACATTATTCTATGACCCAAGGGACCTTGCAATACTCCTTGAAAGTTTTGTTGAAAAATATTGATGTTTGGGCAGATTACAAGACATTGTTTCACCTGAGTGACTGCAATGACATAATACACGCTTATTCTCTGGGTCTTTATAAGCAATAATGGACACTACTCTCATTTATTTTCTCAAAATACATATTTATAAATAAAATAAGTTACTCATTTCATTATTATCAGTAATATGGGGAAAAAAATGTACCTGATACATTTAGTTCATGAAATAGTATATGCTTATATCCTCTCGTATTTATAAATGTCGTAAAACATCTATTATTAAAACACATGAGAATAAATGTTCTAATATAATTATAGGTAAAAATATCAGATTTACAGTGTTTCCCCTTTAGCAGGGCAGCAGGAGAGAGCCCTGCACATTAGAAAGGGCAGGGCAAAGCCCTGCTTGTATATATGTTTTGGGTTGTTATTATTATTAATTATGTGTAAATATGACGCATAGCCATGTTATTGTTTATTTATTTATTAAATATATGACGGCAAGAAGCTGAAGCTTTTGTTTGGCAGCGTGGATGGGAAGCCCCATCCACAATTAAAAACCTTAGGTAGAAGGTGTCCATCTCCAGAAATTAAGTTATCAATTTGTTGCTAATCAGGAGATGGTCACCCACATAAAAGCCTGCAGCTCTCTGCACTCTGGGTGGGTGTTCAGAGGAGCGAACGAGAGCGAGCAAGGGGGGAAACCGAAAGTGAAACTAAAAGAATAGGAACAGTGACAGCAATTTGCCCAGCCTGACCTATTCGGTTTTGTGTTTTTATATTTAAAACTTTTATTTTGCTCTGTGTGCAGTGTGTCTTTGTTTCAACCTTTTATTTTATTTTTGTATTTGAAAATAAAATTGTCTCTGAATTCTTCCTGCTTCTGGCCTGACGTCACCACACGGCTACCCTGTCACACCCCTTCTTTATTAGCTCTACACAAGTTTCTGTGATGTTTCGTTTCTGCTTTTGTCTCTTCCTTGCTGCTGTAAACAGTCTCTGCCTGTTAGACACTAAATGTCCCCTCCAAAAATATCAGGAAGTGAACGTCAGTCACTCCCTATCCACTGATGTGTGTTTCAAGCCTGTACTGCAAAGCACGGTGGCCCTGTAAGTCATCCAAACAAAGTGCTTTTTATATCGTGTTCACACGGTCCTGGTCCTAGAAGCCCACTTCAGTATGATCATGTTAACACGATCCCGGTCCTTAAAGGGTTAAAGCCTTATCACTGTATTAACTTTACTCTGCATCTTTATATTTAACTCTTCATAATGCACGTTGACATTACTATTCCCATTATACACAGAACTGATAGTGCCCACTCTACTGTTTTTGAAATACACAGAATAAAAGTTTAAATGGAAAACAGTTTATATTATAAAACATTTCCATCTCAGGGATCTACGCTCTCATTCTTTTTCTTTCTAAATCCCTTGATGAAGTTATACAGCGGTATAATACACTCTGCCATATTTTATTACTCTCTATATTACACTGGCACATAGGATGCACAGTTTATACATATAACACACATATAATTCCAGAAGTAGGAATCACACACCATTTTGACAGGGTTCATAATTTGGCATGTTCTGTATGCATTTCAGGTAAGAGCTACAGAGCTCACCCTTTATCACACTGTAGCCAGGTTTCAGAACTAAGTGCTCCGCATTATGGGAAAAATTGAGGCATGTTATGCCGTATAAAGGACCACCATATAAACAAGGAAGCTGTGCATTATTATCTAACAGATGAAAAAAAAGTATATTCTTACCTGTCCGCATCTATCTTTGAACCTATAAGAAACCTACAAAAAAAAAAAAAACATACAAAGAAATATGAAAATGGGTAAGGTAAACTTAACAGCAATATGCATTTTAGTTTCCAAGAGCATTAAACAGAAACATTTACATTTCGAGCAGGCTTCAGTTTGTTATGTAGACTGTCCAATTAAAATTTTGCTTTACCATGTTCCTGTACTGACTTTGGTGTTTTTGCTCCTAGACTCTGAACAGTATCTGGGTGTAGCGAATAGGAACATACATCTTGTGAACTTAGAAGTGAATGATGGGATGGAAATAACAGGGATTGTGGGATTTACTGTGAGCTTAGTTAGTCCTACCTCAGCTTTTACTCTCTACAGGTGTGTCTAATTGAGCTCAGCTAGGCCTAATAAAAGGAGGCTTACCATTCCTGAATTGATTATGCATGTTATATAAAACTTTCTCTCAAACCCATTTGTCAAAGGAACCACTGGAAGAGGCATTAGTTTTAAAAGGAGGACTGAATGAACATAAATGCAATGATTGGTGGACCACTAGGTGACATGGTTGTGTTATTTATAAATTGTCACAGAAACCCGAGATTAAATTCTTTTTAAAGAAAACGAGGTTCAGCAGTACAGTTTTTTTTATTTTTAAACGTAGTGTTTCAGTGCTGTACAGATGTTCTATGTCATTATCCGTTAGTGCTTCAGCTATATTTGGACGATTGCCTTTACCTTGTTTTAATTTCCCATTCCTCTCCAGTTTCTCCGAGATACGAATGTACCAGCTTTACATGATTTCTTTAACGTATTCTCATTTTGTTGATCATTAATGAACATTTCTGTACTGTGGGTGTTGTCGAGTGATTGAAAACGAGACATTTTGTGTTTCAATTGAAAGTGATGGTCTCGAGGAGTTGAATGGCTCAGGATACAAATATAGCCTTCATCCATGTATTATACAGTGTTTGCTTCAGGACTTACAGATTGAGGGTCAATGTGACCCCTCCCAAAATTATAGGGGACATTTTCTTCAGTGAAGGGGTCAATATGTCAGCCTCTCTATGTGCTCATTGGAAAAGACAATAACAATCAATCTTTTCAACTCCAAACATTTATTTACCACTACACCACTGATAGTAATGTCTGATAAAAGCATAGTGGGACACTGTCCTACTTTTCTGTCATTAACAAGAAGCCTAAAATAACTTTGTATATATATATATATATATATATATATATATATATATATATATATTAGAACAAAACAGAAGTTTGTGTCAAAAACAATTTACAGGTTTGGAAACCTAAAATCGACTGGTTTCACTGACCTGGTTCCTGAAATCAGCCTTATATACTTAAGTCCAAAAATGTACTCTGGGCTCTATGAAAACAGCTGACTGTTCATTCCAGCGCTGTGCCACAGCATAGTGTAGACAAATCTCTTTCGTAGTGGTTAAACATATTGTAATCTCACCAATCAATTTGAAGAATTACCAGCTGTTCATAATATTAACAGTAACAGTTTTCCGATCCACATTAATCGTCAGATTATTCAGCTAATACAACAGCAATGTCTGCCAAAGTTCAAGTTTATCTCCAGGTGCATGGATTAATTTCAAATAACGTACTTCTCCAGTCTCACAGTAAAACTACACATCAACCAGTGGACCTAAGATATGCACCTGCATGTTTGTAGTGGTAGTCTGACTCTGGGAGTTTTAATATACTTTTTCAATATATTGATTGCTCTAACCTTCCGGGAGACCAAAAAGAAAGTAAAAACCACAGACCACACTAGTCCAGAAGAACCCAGCACAAAAGAAAGTAAAAACCACAGAGCACATTAGTCTGGAAGAACCCAGCACAAAAGAAAGTAAAAACCACAGAGCACATTAGTCTGGAATGGGACTTACGGAGGGTGGATGAGATGCTTGTAACCCTCATCATCCGCTTTGGGTTCCTTGGTTGTCTGGATCTTGCCGTAGAAAAGTGGGTCCCCCACTAACCGATAAATAGTCACTGTTGTTTTTGGACTTTGGTTGTCTTCTTCACATTCAAACAGGTAATCGTCAGCAACATCCTAAAGGATTGACCACAAAAAATAAAATAATTAAGTATATATACAAGGCTCTTGAGTATGTTAACAAAAGGCAGTTCAGTTTCCACCACAGAGACCACCTCCATGCCACCTGACAGTCCCATATAGGAAGGGGTAATGTATTTCCTTTATGTATGCTTATGGCTTAATATAATATTGTGTTATATTAGAAGTTAACAATAAAGGCCTTGAAATCTTACAGTAGTATAGGCAAAATAACTACAAACTAATCAAATGTACTAAAAAACAAAAAATTGTATTTATTTTTCAGTGTAAGTCACTGAAACCATTTAATTTGTTTTACTCTGGTAGTCTTTCTGTAAGGGTACTGGATAAAAAGGTTATTAAAAACAACACAGAAAGTCAATTTAGGCTCCCTGTTTCCACTTATAGGTGGTGTGCTCATTTTACAAATACATCAAGTGCATACAACTTGGCACAGGCACAAATGCTTGGTAATTACAGAAAAAAAGGCAAAGTCTCTCCGTATTGGAGCAACAAAACTCCAAACCACACGGTTCAAATTACACTGAAAGTATTGTGGTAACTAAAAGTACCTTCAAATGCCATTTGAATTGCTTTCTTGATAATAAATAACCATTAACCGCTCAGTATGATAGCAAACATCAGAAAATAATAGTATAGTATATTTAAAGCCAGAGTACTTACTAAGCCTTGTACTGAACATACACTATATAGCCAAAAATTATAATTACATTACCAAGATTTGATTCTCTTCTACATGAGCAAAAACATTGACAATTTGTATTAGTTAAGTTCCTATGTTGGTGTGATCAAAGATACTTACATGTGCTGGCCAGACAGTTGGCTGCGAGTCATCAAGCTTGATTGATTTTTCCACTGTGGCATACTTTTCCACCTAACATGAGAGTCAAAGTTTACGTCATCTGATTCACAAGGTAGAAGAAACAGATTACTTCAAAACCTGTACTCAAACTAGAATGTGCATGTTCCCATGTGTTGCTACAACTGTTTATGTGAGGTGTGTGTTTTGTTTTAATTTTTTTTTTTACATTTTGACCACTTTTTTAAACTTTTAAATTGCATTCCCTGCATCAAGATGGCTTCCCATGTACCTGCATGGACCTCTCAGAACTACATTTCCCATCATCCTCCTGCTCACATATGTAACTGAGATGGATTTACCGGTGAGCAGGAGGATGATGGGAAATGTAGTTCAAGTGACAGGACAGAAAAGGCGGCGCCAAGCTCTGTGCATTGCTCCATGCTTCAAGGACTATCATACGCTGAAGCATTAGACACTCTCACTCCCTCCGCCCCCACAACCTGTTTACCTGGATATGATTTATTCATCTCTCTCTCAGTTTTGTCCCATTAAAAAAGACAGTTGGCGTAATGGTGATCATAAACAATTTTAAACATCTGCCCTAGGATAAGCTTTGTCAAGTAAAATAGATTAAAAGAACCATGGGGACAATGCGAGACTTACATCAACTTCAGATGGTGCAATCAACTGGCAATGATTTTGTTTCCACATGTCAACGCACTGCCAGAGAAGACACAAAAAATACATTAAGCACTACTGCTGCTGTGCTGAGAAAGAACGAGTTGCACAGTTCAACTACATTTTCTTACGTTTCCTGCTCTGGAAATTTTGAGATCTATGGGGGGTGCTGGTTTTCTTTCCTTTCTCTTCTGCAAATAGTCAAATAGTTTCAGTTGTGGCGGTGTTGGAAGATGGGCCATTTCTTGTTGCCTGTTCAGAGAAGGCCTAGAATACCTCTTAAAACACCTAGAACACCCAAAAACACAAATGTCAAGACATTTTACCAGGGATTCATGCATTATCAGTGTATTTCACATTTGAATCTGCATGTGTCTGATGGCTCTGTGGCAGTAAGGTTTGAATGTGTACCGTTTCATTGAGCGGGTGTTCATCTTCTGCTTGTTGTACAATAGCCGGTTTGCTGTACATGTGACTGAAATGGAGGGATCCAAGCACAGTGGTTCAGCTGTGGCCAGGAGCAGGTGGCTCTCCAAAAGGAGTTTGTCATCCTGCAAAAGTAAAGATCCCTGAAGCAACACTTTACACACTGTACAGTATTTGCAAATTTATATTGCATTTCTATTATAGCTAGCTAATGCCAAGAATGCTTCATTATTGGGGTTTTTTCTATTTACAAAAAGATAAAAACATTGCACTGTTGCAGAAACCTTCTGCATATCTGTGTTAAAAAAATCTAATATACTGAAGTATGGAGGTGATAGATTAAGCCACTAACTAAATGAATTTCAGAAATACATGAAACTGGTATGACATATAACAATCAGACAGCAGCCAAAGCATGATTGATGACTTGCTATTCATTTTTTGTATCAAAACAATTAAAAGCAGATGATAACTGGATTAGGTTTCTGTATTGGGGTTTATTAATCTTATTTTTTTCCAGCCACATGTCATAGAAAAATCAGTCCTTTGTGCCATGCATAAGTTTTCTGTTTTTCCATTTGAAGGATCAGTGGACATCATAGGAAAGTACAACATCTGGAAAAGTGACATTTCTCAAAAAAATGCTCTCCGTCATCCAAGTAGTACACATGGATTAACCCTTTGCAGTCCATTCATTAACTGCACGTCAGGCGCATCAGGTCCAATTTATTTTCACATGCGCAGTTAATTTTAGACGCGCTGTTTAAAAGTATTTTCTTCCACAGTCATACAGGTTTAAAAGGCCCTGCATATCAACAAAGCACTCACTAGGCATCTCCAGCCCCGCCACCCTTTCGCTTGCTATCGCTTTCACATATGCTAATAAATAATAATAATAATAATAATAATAATAATAATAATAATAATAATAATAATAATAATCGTACATACCGATCAATCATCTCCTGATGACTCGTTTTATCACCAAACTCCTCAATAATGCAATCCAAGTCATTATTTTATTACTATAACATCTCAAAAAAGCTCTGCAAATGTCTGTGATAGTCTCTGTGCGCTGATACAGTAACAACCAGCTTGTTTCCTTATGACCGCCCCTATGTGATGCCAGGGGCAAGTATGACTATTCATGAGATACGCCTTTTTTTTAATTTTTATTTTTATTTTTATCGGCTTGTCTCGGCTCCTGTCGCCCCACTCAGCCATTGTATGGTTTTCTCGGCTTTTTCGAGAAAACGACTAGAAACCCGCTTTTTGCTGAGAAAATGATGTCGGACAGGGTCCGACAATGGACCGGATAGGAATAATCGCAATGTCGGACCAGGTCCGACAATGGACCGCAAAGGGTTAAGATGCAATTGTTGCATCCAATTGTTGGTAATATACACAGTATGTGTGTGTGTATGGATGTGCAAATATAATTTACCTGGGTCCATTTGTGGTTGTCACTTGTTATTGCATGAACATCGCAAATCAGGGTCTGCAAAAGAACAAAAGGGGGCTAAAACATTCAAGTCTTTAGCAATAGCTGAAATCAAAATTACAGGTATAGGCAAAACTATGAAGATGCTGATTATATGGATGCATTTCTAAAACACAACTAAGTTGATACAACTTTTCCCTTGGTTCTTCCCTCCTGCAATGCTGACCACTCTTCCTATCATTTATGTATATAACATGCCTAGCCCAATGTAATCAAGCCTGCTTCTCCCTTTGCCTCCTGAGCTCTTCAATTGTCTCAATAACATAACAGTGACTTTCCAGAACCCCACCACTTTACCTGCATTGTTGGACGCAGAAGGATGTGTCTGCTTTGGTATGTTGGCACTTTTGTATGCCCAGACTGTCGATAATCTCTAATTTCAGCAATGACACATCCACAATGGAAAATATTGACCTGTTAACCATTAAAATAGTGTGGAAGGATAAGGTTAAATACAGTACCTGTATATTTACAGCATTAACATTTTGTTTGGTTAAAAAATATGGATTGGTTATCTAAAAGATTGTAAACCAAGGTTTAAAATCAATTTCTCCCTTATCAGCATTATCACTGGTCACACTTTTTCTTATGATGAAGATATTTTGGTTTCATTGCTCATTTTTTCTACCTTTTTATTTTTGGATACACATTTTAAAAATACAACAGGAACTCAGCATGTAAACTGTTTCCAGCTCATAGCTAATCACTTCTAGTGTGGTAGGTCACAGGACCTGGTTGCAGCTAGACCATTGGAGTTAAACTGATTTACAGCACAGGAAGTGGTTTTGTACCAGGAAGTACTAGAACCCTTTATTTCTATAGTATCTCTAGTTAAGGTATTGGCTGCATATTCCAAATTGAAGTGTAAACAAAAGAAAAGGTGAACCAGTGATGACTGCTAATGCTAATAACAGCAGAGATACTGGATTTTAAAACCTTAGTTCATCAGTAAAATACCTGATAAGCATACAATTTATTATCAAAGGTGAATAAGTTTGCTTTAAATATAATAAAGGACAGGCAACAATGAAATTAATAATAATATGTAAGTGGTAACTTTTCCACATCATGCCACTTAAGCAGTTGTATTTCAAGTCTATTGACCCTCACCTGAGACTTTTCCAAGAGGTCAACCAGAATAGGAGGCAGCTCCTCTGCATCAAGATACTCCAGTAGCTCGCCCTCCTCGTAAGGCAACCGAATAGTTTCAGAATCTAAACAGAAGAAATATCTTTTACCCCAAAGACACTTGCTCATGCAGTAAATCAGAAAATAATTTGCGATACATTGGAACCAAAAATATTCAGACAATTTCACATCCTTAGTTTTGTAAAGTAAACAACAGTTCATAATAGAACTACTGATCTTGAACGTCACGCTAATTTTCTGAATAAGATTTGGTGCCACTATGAATTACGATGGCACAACATACGTAAGATTTTACCAAATGAAATTTATAATTAAAGTTCGGGAGGAGGGTCAGACACCAATCTCTGCAAACCTGAACTTAGATTAGAAAAGTATGTTTATTTGTTGTTGGTTACCCCTATAAAGGTTTACCACAGTACATTGGTATGGTAATATTGCAGTTTTCCCATGCTTTTACCATAGTTCACCATGCTTTTAAT
>JAGXEW010001388.1:0-21085 GCA_030684275.1 Acipenser oxyrinchus oxyrinchus | reverse complement strand
GTTAATATATTGGATAATCGGCTCTGTGCATTTTTTTTATAGTGTCTGACCCAGCATGCTATTAAGTTTGAGCTCCAAGAAACGTAAGATAAAAACAGGTGTGTAAACTGTATATAGAGGATACTATGATCATGGATCTAAGTTAGTAACTCAGTCCTGAGTTGGTTATATCCTTCTAGGGGGCTGTTTTTTCCTCTGATTTATTTCCAATACATGGTAAAATGGATTCCATAGCATACCAAAAGATATTGGCCAATCATCTTAAATCCTCCACTACAAAACTTGGTTTAAAGCGCAACTGGATGTTCCAACACGACAGCTATCCAAAGCACACATCAAAATCTACTTCAGAATGACTAAAGAAGAATAAAATGAAGGTTCTGGAATGGCCTAGTCAAAGTTCTGATCTAAATCCGATTGGTCAAAAATCATGAAAGAATCATGCCAAAAGCTCATTGACAAATATCCTAATAGTTTAAAAGAGGTTATTATTGCTAAAGGTGCTTCAACTAGCTACTGTATCTGTATCTGTATCTCTCCCTCTCTCTCTCTCTCTCTCTCTCTCTATACAGGAAAATAATTCCATCTAGGTTTTGTGACGCCATATATTATTTTTTATAATTCATGGATATTAGTATCTGTAAATAAATAAATAAATAAAAATAATAATAAATGGGTGTTTTTTTAATGTAGCAGTGTGGAATAGTGGTTAGAGCTCTGGACTCTTGACCGGAGGGTCGTGGGTTCAATCCCAGGTGGGGGGCAGTGCTGCTGTACCCCTGAGCAAGGTACTTTACCTAGATTGCTCCAATAAAACCCAACTGTATAAATGGGTAATTGTATTAAAAAAAGTGTAAAAATAATGTAATTGTATGTAAAAGAAATAAATAATGTGATATATTGTAAGTCGCCCTGGATAAGGGTGTCTGCTAAGAAATTAATAATAATAATAATAATAATAATAATAATAATAATAATAATAATAATAACATCATTAAGTCAATGTCAATATTAAAGAGTCTTAAACTTTCTAATCACCCTGTATATATTGACAAGTATTTCATTGTGATTTAATATACTACCGTATTGTAATTTTGTGTAAAGTAAGATTCAGGTGTCGTTGATTGTCTCACTTCGATCAATATTTAATAGACAATGTTGTTTTCAAGGGGAGTTCTATATTTTTGAAAAATGTTTTCATGCATTTCAATAATGTTTGTTAAAACGATATATTGTTGTATGTGCGTCTCTCTTATTTTGTGACAGGCTTTATGTACTTCTCCAGTGTGTAATAAATAAGCAAGATG
The DNA here is from genome assembly GCA_030684275.1 of Acipenser oxyrinchus oxyrinchus. NCBI lineage: Eukaryota > Metazoa > Chordata > Actinopteri > Acipenseriformes > Acipenseridae > Acipenser > Acipenser oxyrinchus. The sequence continues at coordinate 19,778 of JAGXEW010001388.1, read as the reverse complement.
TTGTGCAAGAAGTGAAATCTGGTCAGGGCAAGGCCCATTACTGTTTGAATTATGAGATCTTCAATTAATATGCAAGAGACACACTGGTTTTGCTTTGTAATTGTAGCGCCGTGATTAAACAGAATTGCATGTGCCCCATTAGTGAGCAAGATTTAATGGAGTAATTACAGATGTAAAACAAAAGCTGTATCTTCAGTTTGTCATGTAAAGTAGTGCACAGAACAGTGCTGCTGCAGTGGGACCTGTCCTTGGTCCTGAAACGAGGTGCCACAGTAAACCAGACATGTATGATTTCATACATTTGTCTCAGGTCGGCACTGATGCACTGATACATTGTTAACTATTGCAGGTTGCAAGAGTAATGCTGTGTAAATACTGTCTGATTGTTTATGTAGGAGATTTATTGGGTGGTCCACCTATTTCAGATGATTCCAAGTATCCTATGCATTCTGCCTTACATTGTCTTTTGACAACAGTTTCTGTTGTTTTATGGGTGCCATTTAGACAGCATTTTGTTTAACGAGAACCACATGATCTCCCCAAGTTTGACTTTCGTGGTTTTTCTACAATTGTAGTTCTCAGACTCATAATGATAAAAAGCTAAGGTGCAATTGAAGCAGATTTTTTCCCTGTACTATGTCTACCCCTCAGTTTCCTGCCTAAGTTGCAGACATGCACCTGTTATGTGTCTTGTCAGTTTTGATGTCACTCTTTTTAGTATGGGGCACCTTTCACACTTTGTCTTCTGGGGAACAAAACTAAAACACTGAAATAGTTTTCTTTTAAGGCAACGGAGCAGTATTCATAAAACATTGGAAAAAACGTATCAGCCTTTCTTTTCCAAAACTCCTTGTTTTTGGTCTAGTGTTATGATTTTCGGTTGTTGGATGCCCAATAAAGCTTATCCAATACTGCAGGCTCAGTTTCTATCAGTTAGTTCTGCATGCAGATTTTCTTCTGTGTTTGAAAAATAAGTGGAAGGCTTGGGGGTCTAGCAGTCAGAATGTTGCTTTGTTGTGCCCTCTTTGGAGAGCATGTGAGGAAGCATTTTGCGTTTTGGTTTCTAGTAACAGATAGGAGCAAGATTGACTGCAGATAGCTTTACTTTTTTTTTTTTGGACATGCTGCACAGAGTAGGTCTTTTACATTCAGAACATGTGTCTTTTGTTCATTGAATACCTGTTCTTTCCTTTTAAATAAATCAGAAACCAGTTCACAGTGGCATCAAAGTGTACCACAGATTTAATTGGTAAAATAATGACTGTAATCTGATATGCTGATATAGATGTGTGTTACTTGTGATGGCTTCTTGGGTGGGGGGGATTTAATTGTGTTGAAACCAGTTTCGGAACAAAAATCATTGTAATTTGCAAATTGATTTGCATCCCCCATGTAACCTGTGCTGCATGCCATACAAGTAGGCTTCATTAGTCACCTCTGGCAGTTTTACAAAGGTAATCCATCTTTATTGGCATTAGCCTTCCAGTGGGAGCCTAAATGAGCACATCCCCATTATTCTTGCTTGCTGAGAATGAGATCTTTTTTTATTCGAATCCTTTTTTTGTCAAAGGGGTGAGCAATGCTTTGCAATATTTTATTTGTATCTGGGTGTCCTTGATGTCCGGTATATCCATTTGCAATTTCACCTTGCATTTCTGTGCTGTTTATTTAAAATATAATTGTAAGTGCAACTAACTCTCAGTCTTCAACTTGCATAGACTGAAACCTCTATACTGTACTTCTCTGCAGATTGACTACACATATGTTGTATGGAAAGACACAAAAATGTCATTTTATACCATAGTTCAGATTCAGATTTCTTCCCTGATCATCTCACTACTTTAAGGAGTGTTGAGGTAAATTAATATTTTAATATCAATGATTATCATTATTATAAATACATGACATTTTTGTGGCGGTGGGCTGGAGTCAGTATGGTTGGGAGGCAATTTTGCTTTGAAATATTTCCTTTGAAGTCAGTTACTCCTTTGATACATGATGATGGTGCCACCACTCCACATGTGACACACCAAAACAGTTATAGGCTACAAACATCTTCAGTTTACTATTATTGTGTTATATTGGAAGTATTGAAATAAAGCACCCAGAATACTAGTCTCAAATATAAATACATAATCTTTGTTATAATCAAGCATCTTATAGCTTTGTTTGGTCTGTGGCTGAATATAAATTCTATTTGAATCCAGGCTATAATACACTGAGAGCATGCTTGTGTCATTGAAGGTAGCTAACAAAGACTGTAGAACAAAAGCAACCATTATTAGTGTGTTGGGGGAGGCAGTACCAGGTACCCTCTTTATTGATTGTCTCCCCTAGTATTTAGCAAAAGCAATCAAGTGGTTTGACAAAATTCTGCTTTGTTTGTTTCAATGGGCTTGTTAATTTGTAAGACATACAGTATATTAAACCTTTCAGATGAGTGTTTTCACCAGCAGTGCTGACAGCATTCACTACCCGCTGTTGCCAAGCTCAGACATGTTCCTCTTGAGCAGCGTGTTTTATTGAGCACAGTACAGACCTGCATTTCATTAGAAGCCTGTGATCCAAAGGGAATAACCTGTGAAACATCCATGGAAATGGAGATTAAGATATTTAACGCTGAACCCAACCTGTGTTATCTATGCCTTCAGTTGTATAGGTTTATTGTTTAGAATTAATAGGCATGAGAGATTTGGGGACAGAAAGATGTCTTTCTAAAAACCTTTTTCCCTTTTGTGATGTGGGAACCGGGTCAAGACCACCAAACTCATTAGAATAGAATAGCGACAGTTACAGTCAAGTGTAAGATTGGGACTAAAGATTGAATGAATGCAACAATTAGTCAGTTTAATGCTAATACTTTATTAGATTACAGAAAACCGCCTGCAATACAAAAAAGGCATGATTACCAATTTCAGAGACAACAGAATGTAGCACCCTTATCATCTTCCTCTGATCTAACAAATGAGAACAAGCCTTTTAATACCTAACCTACATCATTATTCAACAATTCTTTCTTGTTGTAACTGTTCTCCAGTACAGCTTGGTATCCACTTGTATCTTTTCTCTCTCTTGGTCGTTCTAATTTTCTAAAATGATCGTAGTCAGAATCCATGCATTTGACACAAACACCCTGTTAAAAAGATATATATATATATATATATATACTACAAAAGATTACACCGACAACCTCCATATATCATGCCCAAAGAAGGAATGTGTCCTTGTGAGTATAAAGTGTACCTTTGCATTGATTTAAAGAAATTACACAGACAAAGCATAGCAACATATAACATAGACAAACAATACAAAAACAACACCTCATATTGCAACAGCACAATTGGTGTCTGCGCAAAGTGGACTAAGTGAACCATTGAACACTAAGACCACCAAATTAGTTGGGATGTTGGTGTGAACTATCCTCTGCACCAGATGTTCAATCTGCAGTAATATGTTTCTGCAAAAGGGTGTCCAACAAAGTTGTTTTTTTGCTGCTTAGGTTTTTGGTATTTTAAATTCCTTTTTTTCCCCTTCTGTGTATGCACTTGACTTATTTTGAAAATGAAGAGATCATTCCCTAAAATATAAATAAAATCAAAAAGAGTACCTACATAATCAGCTCATTCATTTCCATTTTTATTTAGTGTGCTGTTTAAGTGATATAAACCTCTCTCATCATTTAAGTGCGTCCCCTTACTGTTTGTGTAGCTGTAAATCTGTTTAATAGAATATACATCCAGAACTTCAAACATTCAGTCATAGATTCAAAGGTACAACATAAGCAACTAATTCACTGAATTAAACTACAAGGAAACAAAACATGTGGCAGGGTACCCCCGCCCCTGGGTGTATTTTGGGTTATTTTGTATAGTGTGGGTTATGTAGCATGGGTGATTTAAAATGTATGTGGGCATGGAGAAGTCACAATTAGTTCATGTGCAAACTGTGCCGGGATTCAAGTGAATGATTCATCAGCAATCGAGTCCCGGCACAGCTGTGGATAAAAGCAGCATGAATTTCTTACTCAGGGTTGGGTGTTCAGTGTGGAGAGAAGGAGAAATAAATATAAAGTAAAACAATTGCTGCTCGTGCTGGAGGACAAGCACAATACTTGTTTTGGGGTTAGTTCACAGTTTTTTGTTTGTCTGTTTATTTTGGCAAACGTGCCGTTTTGTTTGTTTAGTGTTTTGTTTTGTATTTGAACGTTTTGTTTTCAATAAGTCTCGCTAGCTTAACTCCCCATACTGTGTCCTGTCTACTTCCGGGTCTGTGACATCGCCACGCAAGCCATCCGTGACAATTCTCAATACATGGAATTTAAAACAAGAGCTTTGTACAATGGCTCACTCAATTTCTATTTCACACTGAGGATGTGTATGGAGATATAGTAGAAGCGCCTGACTGATGACAAGGTGTGATATTGCCTGAATTAATGAATGATGTATTGTTTCCTGTGTCAATTCAAGTCTTGACATCAACCTTATGTAATATTAAATTCAGCTTTCCTAGTTCATGTTTCCTTTCTAAATATTTCAATTACTTTTTTGGTATGCTCACTGCACATAAAAGCAGGTATCTAGTAAGGCAGTTTTCATACAAGATAAAATGCACTGTACGGCAGGGAAAAAATTATTGCACATATTGATTAAATGACCATTACTATGGAAATTGCAGTAGATGATAATCAAGAGGTTCTTAACATTAAACTGAGAGAGGGGGGATTTTAACACATGCAACAGGATGTGATTCATTTGCATGGTCTGCTGTAGTTGAAATTTAAGACTGGACCCTTTTCTTAAGGAAAAATCATTACCTATCATTTGCTGAAGCTTTACAAATTAAGCAGTGCACTTTGTTTGTAAATAATGAATCTTTTGTTTCAGATGGGGTTATCTGTTACATGATGTTTCATTGTTAACCCTTAGACAGAAGTTAGGTGGGGATAGACCATTCATTTGAATACCATTAAATTCAAAAATTCTGAGCATATAACATTTAGCACAATACTAACGCTGCCCACTGGGCTCTGTAACAGTCAGGTGGTGTAGTATTTGTTCGTTACTATAACGCAAAAAATTATATTTCAATCCGACAGTGAAAACAGTGTGCATTGATTACGTTGGGTGTGTTTTGAAGGCACCAATCACTGAGGCCTACATAAAAGAAAATAATTGCTAAATGAATTGGAGAAACTTGGCAACATTGCCATCATTGACCCATCCGGGATGTTTAATGTCATTCCGCAGAATTGATTGGTGCATTGAGCAAGTCTGTTTACATGCAGTTCCAAGACAACAGAAAGTCTCCATGCGTGGTTGGCCATGCATGGAGATAATGAGAAGAATACAATATCCACTTGTCTACATTTGGGAGATTTGCATTATTATTTCCATTACTATCACAACCCTCGGGCAGCTTTGAGTGCCCCTTCTGAGGCTATTGTGAGTTAGTTGTGTTTAGCTGCTGTGCTGATTCGCAGCTTTATTGAACGTGATAAAGGGTATTCATATCAGTATGCTAATCCCATAGAAACTAGCCAATAACTGTCCTGCCCCAGCTTGCATCCATTTACTACAGTAACTCTCTGAGGAACCCACATACATAGAGAGCGAGTGAGGTTTGTGATGCATTCACATCTACTGCAACAGTGACAAGCATTCTAATGCAGAGTGCAGATTTGTATTCCCCCAAAAACATACCTGCTGGCTCTTCATCTTTGATCCGTATTTATTTGCGAGCTCACATTAGTGTGAATTGCTGTGTTTGGTAACCACCATTCCAGTAAATAACTGTTCATTTCTGTTCATTATTTCCTGGTAAATATAAAATATCGCCAAAATGATGCTTAGTCCACTTTTAATATTATAAAAATCAAAGGTTACTGTTTTTAGTTATTTCAGTTTTATGGAAACTGAACAAGCTTTCTTTTTGAGTGTATTCTCAAGAGATTGAGATATTTGAATCAGTACTCAATAAAATTGAACTTTGTGGAAAGGCTTTACACTGTGTATGCAGGATATGCAGTCCTGTATCCCATTTGTTTTCTGGGTACTTTGAAATTCTCACTGTACTGCAGTTTGTCTAAATTACTAAGGCATTTTGATTTTTCGGTTATTGTGTTGATAATCTGAAATAATATCTTATTTATTTTTTTTATAGACTGAGCAAAGTCATAAGCTGACCTTCAGTATGAGTATACCTCAGTGGAAAGATTTATTATCATGCACTGTTTTGTGTTGTCTCCTGGCATGCAGTGAAGCAGCATGGGATAGTGTATTCACCTTGGACTGTGCCTTTTATATGTTAAAATAGTTTGTTTATTCCTTATAACTGTAGTGCATCAAAAGAAGCCTACTACACGTAGTCTGGGCCTTGACATACTGTACAGTATTAAAGTCTAACTATGACAACTTCACTACCACATCCAAAACACACATTCTAGTGGGATACAAAAGCATAATGCATTTAGATTCAAAGAAGACCACTTAAATTATTAATGAATTCCAAGCTTGTTATTTCAATGATGCCACATGCCATATAAAAAGACTAATGGCAGGAAGATCAAGAAATTATATGCCTACCATGGGTTATCCAAAGACACAAATGCAATCCATCTAGAATGTGCTTGAACACAGGTTGAACAGCTGTGAACTGGCAGACCTATAGACGGCTAGTGTCAGGACCCATTTGTCCAGTTATGATCTGCATTTTTTTCAGATACTGTTCAGCATGTTTTGGTTGTTGGTCATTGCTACCTATTTCAAAAGTAGTCCACTATAATTTGGTGGAGACCCACTCTAACTTGGTGTTTCAGAGAATGTTATCCATTTTATTGTAGAGAAAAAAAATAAGAAACATTTCTAAATTGTTTGTAGGCAGACCATCAAACTGCTTCCCTCACTTACATTTATAAGTAAATGGTCGGCAATCTACTCTCACAGCGGTTTCACATATGATAATACATATTATTATTGAAACATAGTACACTTAGTAACCAAAAACAGACCTGTACAAGATACTATTGTGCATTTTGTTATCTAGTACTCCAGGTCACACCTTTCTGCAATGCAGGGGCAGGTGGGTTTTGTGACTGTGAGGTTACAGTAACTTGCAGGTAAGACATGGCTGATTCATTCTTGCCCTAAGTCTGTCTAAGTAAGTCTGTTCACCAGTGCAGAAGCCAAATAGGAAATATATTGAATCCCTTAGAGGCAAAAGCTGTGCATTTTACCAAAAAGTTTAAGAAAAAAAGACATGAAGGTTATTGCATCTGCTGTTCTCACCATAATGTGTAGTTATTGTGCTGTGCAATAATATTACACACAGACAGAAATAAAACAATATGTGACTTTTCCGTATGTGTGTTTTTAATGAAGTTTTCTTGCTTTTGTTTTAAATATCTTGAGAAACTTAGTATGTGATTCACTGGGCATATACCGGGTTTGTTAATACCATAAAAAATGCATATATTGTACATTTTTTAAAATAAGTTATTGAACATACTGTCAGCACCACTTTTTTTGTAATGCTGCTAGTGTCCTCAGACATATTCACACAGTACATAGAAGCTATTTATACAGAGGGCATACACTACATAGAAGTTGTTTATAAACACCGGCAAAGGCCTTCCAACCTTTGGTTCAGCAAAAGCCTGCTACATAATTACCCAAGGTCTTTGTCTGCAAAACTAACCCCTTTTCTGTATAATCACACTTTTAGGCTACTGGAAAGCACAGAGGATTCTGGACTAAACGTGTTGTACCTTGTGCGCACACAGTACACTAATGAGCAATTTAACATTGTAACTGTATTCTGAATGCGTTTTTCATACTCATCTGAGCATGACGAGAGTACAGCTACTGATAATGTAATTGATAAGTGTACTGTAGATGATTAGTGAGTACTTCTGAATTTAAATTGGTTCGGGAAGAAAAAGACCAAAGAGTATGCTCAGCGAACCAACCCATTTAAAAAGGAGTCCCTGGAAATGTAACAGGCTGCCTCCTTTTGGAAGAGATATTAAGAGCTCTGCTGTACCAGTTTGAAAAGGCAGTGCTTTTTCTAGCAAATTATTTAGGAGGGTTGGATGGTTAATGACTGGCTGCTGGATCCTCCAGGGCAATGTTTACCTCTGAGTCAAACATATTTTAATCTCAAGGCCATCTAGCTCTCTAAACCACTTGGCTGAAATATCAATCAGTGATGTAACGAATGGGTCAGCGCCTTTTTTCTGCGAAATAATTGAATATACATGATCTGGCCACTTTATTAGGAACACCACTGGAAAAAGCAAGTTTATGCTCAACCTGTGATACGCTTCTAATACAATTGTCAAACCTTAATTATAGGAGAGAGAGTCTTGTTTAAATCATGTTTCTAACCAACACATCCACGCACTGGATTTAAGAAACGGGGGACGTATTGTTCTGCTCTTCAATCTTCATTGTCTGGAGGGCTTCGAAGTCTGGCCAGGATGGCTGCTGCAGGGTTATTTTATAAAGATCATGTATTTCCCATTTTTAATTTTAACCAAGTTGGAAACCCCAGTAAATAATTAACAAATGAATGCAGTAGGCAGTGTGCAGGGAAAAGTACTCTTCAGAGAACTGAGATAATGGAATCGGATTTGTACCCTCTATGCCATGGCAGGATGGAGATTAAAACAAGTTTAACAAAGGCAAGTGGGCAAAGCTGGTATATTTTACATTCTGAAGTAATATTCCTGCTTCAGTGAATTCAGTAATGTGATGCACTTTTTCCTGCAAGTTTGTCCATTGCATGTGTTTTGGAAATGTGTTTTTTATTAGCTGGCCAAAACTGGGAACGAGGCTTTCACAAAACAAGGTCCTGCGTTATTACACTGTACCTCAGGTGCAGATTACACCAAAATCACTACCGCGACTTCTTCAATGGATCTTGCCCAAAGTATCGCCACATTACTCATCATTTTTGTTGTCAAGGTTAAAGTTTGTACAGTAACCTAAAATGGTTCTAAGCAAACCTTACTGTAGTAGCGTAATGATCATAGTTCCCTTGTTTGTAATATAAAGTAGGAATATGGCATAGAGTTTTCCCTGAAAGATGAACATGTGCTGCACTAAATATGTATACTTTACTGTATGTGGGAATAATTAAAGTTTCAAAGACTGGACTGAAGCAAAAGTTTAGTAGATGTGTTTTTATATTTATTTTTCTTAAAATCACTTTTTAAGTTTGTTGATATTTTTTTCCCTCGTGGGAACAATAACAGCCTGGGACAGTGTTCCATCTGACTGCTTCACTGTCCTTTTGTATTAGAAATGAGGGTCACTTTTTCTATTGTTATGGTTTACCTCAAGTGTAATAACCACGATTGGATTCATTTGGTCAATAGTGTAATGTTGGTGACTTCAGGTTAAATTCAAGAAGCAAACTGTATTGATCGCAACATGCTTTGATAGCTGCCAGGGCCATATACACTATTATATTGAATTAGATTTCTGATAGAAATGTTGTACCCACTTTGTCTGCAAGAAATTAGTTGGACACTGTCACAAAGATGGCTGACAGTGGGTGACGTCAGACCAGAAACAGGAAGTAATACACAGAGACTTGGGGTTTTGATGAAGCTGAGCGCGTGATCGCGCTCAGCATTTAATAATTAAATAGAACAGAAAATAAAAAGGTTGTAAGACAAAAACACACAGGACACGGCACTTACGCCAAAAATAAAATATAAACAAAACGGACTAAACAGTAAACGAACAAACACGGTGAGTGACAACTACAAATGTACTTTTCTCCTCTCTCTCTCTCCCGTTCTCCACTCACCGAACACCCAACCCCGAGTGAGTGAAAACATGCTGCTTTTATGCAGTTGTACCGAGACTCGATTGCTAGTCAATCATTCAATTGGAATCTCGGTACAACTGCACGTGAATTAATTAAAGTGCAATTCCCCGTGCTCACACATTTATTACTTTTTACTTGCACGTGATGTGATGTGCCATCCTCGTGCCTAAATACAAATATACAATTTAAATCACACATGAAACACAGACCCGTTTATATACCGTGTACCGATGACTATACACCAACATTTACACACAACACGTAACATATAATACACAGGGGGGGCACTTTGCCACAGACACAAGTGGCTTTCTGAGTGAAAACAAGAACCAGATTGAAACATTAAAGAACAAAGCAAAAAACAAAACAAAACAAAAAAAAAAACACATGAGCTACACTGGATCATGTATCACTTTCCAGTATTTTAGACAAGAAGGAACTTTGAAAATACTGTAAAATGGCATTGCTATATGATATATCAGTCTGGGTGAGGGGATTGCGTTATTTTAGTGTGACCATTATCCAATTTTTTTTTTTTCTTTAATTACACACAAAAAGATGATTCCTTTTTGGTACAATTTGCAGTTTCAAATTATCTTAAGAATGTAACATACAGTACTGAATACTGTCAATGTTTAGAGGACAGCATCTCTAGATGTATGTGACAGTCTCTTCAGTTTTATTCTTCTCCTATGAAAAGTAAAATGATTGGTTTGGTTACTGTTTAGATCAACTGAATACAAACAATAGTGGTGCCTTGTGTGCAAACCTAAGGAAATAAACTGTATGCAAACAGTACAGTGCTCCCTAGTTATCAGACTTGTACATAACAATATTATGAAATATTAAAAACGTTAGGTTATTATCATAACCTTGGTTCCCTGAAATAGAAATATAACCATTACCGAATTGGGTATTTACCTCCTAAAGACTTGAATCCTGAAAATTGTATACCAAAGCTGCTCTTGGAGCCTATGACGCAATTGTGGCCCCACACCCGAGGGCACAAAAGTACTGCGCTCCCTATCAGGTATGAAATATAACCATTACCGAATGGGTGAGTGTACCAAAGACGTCGCAAGGGCAAGATTGCGGAACGAGCCGAAGGCTGCCTTGTGCATACCATTCGGAACCCCAGTAACAAGTATCTAGGGTGAAAATATTGAGGGAACGTTTCACCTCTATGCCTGTGTTGTAAGGGTTGACTGGGAACCCACCACTTGGACAGACGCTGCTTAGGCAGGGCTTGACCATGGGACTTCAGCCCATATCAGACAAACAATTGTTTGGACTCCGCCATCTTTTCGTCCTGTCAACATAGTACGCCAGGGTCCGTGTGATCAGAGCGTATGGAATTGCCGCTCTTTGTCAGACTGGAAAGGAGGTGGGTGGAAACCCTCCAGTTCGACAGTCTGGTTGACATGGAGCCCAAGATCGTCTTTGGCAAAAAACTTTGCGGAGGTGATAGCGAGCAAGAAAGTCCCTTTTAAATTATAAAAATTTCAGATCAGCTGAATGTAAGGGCTCAAATGGAGGCTTCGTGAGTGCATTAAGCACCACATTTAGCCTCCAGTGAGGAACAATGTCTAAAGTCACGAGCCCCTTTCAAAAATTGCCCCACCAGGAAGTGAGGTACACTGAGAGAATCTTGACATGCCAAGCTAAAATAGCTGCCAGATAGACCTTTAATGTAGAGGGGGGATTTCCCCTTGTCAAACAGTCTCTAAGTGCCTATAAGAGGCTACTAGGAGCACCTTGGCCTAGTCCTTTCTGATTTTCTCCAGACACAGCGGTTTACGTACTGGAGGTGGTCGCTTGGCGAACCAACGCCTTGGTGGATTCCCACATGTGATGAGGCGCTGCAGCATCTCGTCCACCACGGAACAAGCGTATGCCCTGGAGTGATCAGGGTATCCAACAGCAGTGCTTTGTCACCATTGTTAATCAGGAGCAGCTCATCCAGCTGTTGTGGTATGGGCCTGTGGTTCTCAAAAGGGACTGCAGTAAATGCAGCTGGTAGGTTACCAGGATGCTGTTATAATTCCATAGCCATGCGACGAACGCAGTTGCTGAATAAGCTGTCTTGAGGATCACCTCAGAGACCCGGCACTGCTTGTTTGGGAAGGCAGCGTCATTAAATAAGAGTGCTAAATTAGGCACCTGGACCAAGGCGTCCAATAGAAGTTTCAACTGGCAGAAAATGGGCCAGGCCCAGCTTCTCCACATCATGCACCCTATATAGGATGTCCATTGACCGGGAAACAGCAGGAGCCGAGTGTTTCTGCAGTAATTCAGCGAGAACGGTTCCTTGGTGGGAAGCGGCTGCTGAAAGCTTTTCCACAGAACTCTAAGAGAGGATGATGGGGAGAGCACAGAACAGGAATAAGGGACGCGCCTCCTTAGAACTGCTGGGATAGCCATTTCTCAAGCGTGCGCTTGGAAAAATAGGCACAAAACTCACAGACTGGCCTTGCATGTCTCACAGGGATAGAACCAGGGCGTGATGCAAGGAGCAAGCAATGCAGTGTACAGATAGTTGTACCGGTGCTTCCTCAATCTGCTTATAGATATCGACCGGACGGGTGAAAATCCGGCGAGACTGGTTTGGTACCAGACTAGTGACCTGAGCACTGGTCGGTAGTGGGCTAGAACGGGTCAGTACCTGGCAGGTACCAGGTCGGTTCGGTGGCTTTAGCATCGGGTTGGTATAGGTACGGTTCTGTACTGGTTCGGTGAATTTAGTACTAGATCCGTACTGGTAAGGTACCGGGTTGGTTCGGTGACTTTAGCACTGGGTCATTTCGGTTTCGGTTCTGTACCAGTTCGGTGAATTTAGCACTGGATTGGTACTGGTAAGGTAATGGGTTGGTTAGGTGACTTTAGCACTGGGTCGGTACGGGCACAGTCCGGGGCGGCACCATCAGCGATGTGGTAACTTCGGTCTCGGTTCGGTACGGCTCCACAGGTTCGCAGCCACCGTGGTGACAACGTGCATGGATGCCCACCTGTAAAAGCCACTGGCAAAACGACTCAGTCAGTATCACACACGAGACTGAGGGAAGTCTGCTTGTTAGAATGGACTAACAGCCTTCGCAATAGTAAGGCTAAAAAGCTGTCACCAAAACGGCATCAAGATATTGTGGTTGAAATTGCTTAAAACAACAACAACCAAAGCGAGTATCTCGGTCCTGCGCATTGCTGCTGAGCCCAGCAACTGCTCTTGCTGCATGTGTGCTGACCACCACGTTGCTGCCAGGCCTGCACATAGAATCTGTAAAAGAACAGAAACACACAAAGAGAACATACTTTCTCAACAAAAAACAGTAATTAAACAATGACATAAATAATATAAAACGTCTCAAGGTACTAAAAGCAAAACAAAATTAAAATAAGCTCGGAGCTATGCAGCTTGGGGAGAGCACAAAGTCAGCCAACTTATGTTGATGGATCCCTGGAAGAAGCGACTCAAGCCAGCTGGCTTCACGCGGGCACAAGTCCGCAGCAGAACATAAGCAACAGGCCGTGAGTACACAATACGCGTACAGTAAAAACTGTGACAGCAAATTTGTTTACTTGTCACACATAATTTGTGTAAAAACACAATAAATTTGAAATATATACAGATAGAAGGAACACTACTTATCTGAACAGGGCTCTCCTATCAGGTCAGTTCTGAAAGGAAAAATGGGCAGAGATCTGTGAGCGCAGTCCTTTGTGCCCTCAGGGCGGGGCCATGACTGCGTCACAGGCTCCAAGAGCAGCTTTGGTATACAATTTTTAGGATTCAGGTCTTTAGGAGGTAAATACCCATTCGGTAATGGTTACATTTCGTACTTGAAAGGGAAGTGTGCATTAATCAAAGTCTATTGTACAGTAACATGTTGTGCATGTACAGTATAATGTAAACGTGGCCCAATGTGAGTCAAACAATTTTGTGAAAAACAGGGAAGCATTGTACAATATGTCCAATTGTATTATTATCTCACTTTCTGGCAAAATCAGATACATATTTTGAAATAAAGCAAGGTTTTGCCATAATGTAGATATATTATGCAGTCACATGTTAATTCTGCATTAATATCACGATGGAAATAGTTAAACCAGTTCTATAGAAAACAGACATTCTATTTGTAAATAGCTTTTTATCTTATGGGCTGAAACAGTACAGATTCTAAATGTATAAATCATCTTAAAACTTAAGGACCTGCATGCTTCTGATGAGATTAAATACATTCTTCATGCTCTGCTTATTTTTGTATGTTTGCTGCCAGGCATTTACAGAGTGCTTTTGATCTGAAGCGTATATTTAGAAGATAAACAACAAGGGGATGTGATATCCTGGTTCTGCACTGCAACTAAGAAGACAGTTTCATGAATATCAAACTTTAATTAAATAGCCAATGAATTGAAATTTGTGAATAGGGCAGTTTAAAATGGCAAGCTTACGATGGTACACCTGTCTAGATTTTCATCTACTATATTATTACCACCAAGATTTGGATCTTTGAACTGTAAGTGATTAGTTATTTCAGAAGGGTGTAAATCACATGAAAATCAGTAACTTAAATTGTGCAATATTCTTTTTGTTGTTGTATTTGCCACTGCTAGGTCATACAGTGCCAGCACTAATTTATTTCAGAGATCTGCAAGAAAATAATTGTTTTTTGTTTGTTTGTCAAACACTTGATAGGAGAAAGTGAGATGAGAGAGAAGCAATTCCTGAGGTGCTGATTGTTTTTTTTGTTTGTTTGTTTTTTTGCAGAATTGTCTTGTCACAATTCTCATAAGGACAATTTAGAAAGAAATAAGCTCAAAGTGACTTGAAATATATATATATATATACAGTACTGAGCAAAAGTTTTAGGCAGGTGTGAAAAAATGCTGTAAAATAAGAATGCTTTCAAAAATAGACATGTTAATAGATTATATTTATCAATTAACTAAATGCAAAGTGAGTGAACAGAAGAAAAATCTAAATCAAATCCATATTTGGTGTGACCAACCTTTGCCTTCAAAACAGCATCAAGCATCAATTCTTCTAGGTACACTTGCACACAGTTTTTGAAGGAACTCGGCAGGTAGGTTGACCCAAACATCTTGGAGAACTAACCACAGTTCTTCTGTGGATTTAGGCAGCCTCAGTTGCTTCTCTCTCCTCATGTAATCCCAGACAGACTCGATGATGTTGAGATCAGGGCTCTGTGGGGGCCATACCATCACTTCCAGGACTCCTTGTTCTTCTTTATGCTGAAGATAGTTCTCAATGACTTTCGCTGTATTTTTGGGGTCGTTGTCATGCTGCAGAATAAATTTGGGGCCAATCAGATGCCTCCCTGATGGTATTGCATGATGGATAAGTATCTGCCTGTACTTCTCAGCATTGAGGAGACCATTAATTCTGACCAAATCCCCAACTCCATTTGCAGAAATGCAGCCCCAAACTTGCAAGGAACCTCCACCATGCTTCACTGTTGCCTGCAGACACTCATTCGTACGCTCTCCAGCCCTTCGGCGAACAAACTGCCTTCTGCTACAGCCAAATATTTCAAATTTTGACTCATCAGTCCAGAGCACCTGCTGCCATTTTTCTGCACCCCAGTTCCTGTGTTTTCGTGCATAGTTGAGTTGCTTGGCCTTGTTTCCACGTCGTAGGTATGGCTTTTTGGCGCAAGTCTTCCATGAAGGCCACTTCTGACCAGACTTCTCCGGACAGTAGATGGGTGTACCAGGGTCCCACTGTTTTCTGCCAATTCTGAGCTGATGGCACTGCTGGACATCTTCCGATTGCGAAGGGAAGTAAGCATGATGTGTCTTTCATCTGCTGCAGTAAGTTTCCTTGGCCGACCACTGCGTCTACGGTCCTCAACGTTGCCCGTTTCTTTGTGCTTCTTCAAAAGAGCTTGGACAGCACATCTGGAAACCCCTGTCTGCCTTGAAATTTCTGCCTGGGAGAGACCTTGCTGATGCAGTATAACTACCTTGTGTCTTGTTGCTGTGCTCAGTCTTGCCATGGTGTATGACTTTTGACAGTAAACTGTCTTCAGCAACCTCACCTTGTTAGATGAATTTGGCTGTTCCTCACCCAGTTTTATTCCTCCTACACAGCTGTTTCTGTTTCAGTTAATGATTGTGTTTCAACCTACATATTGAATTGATGATCATTAGCACCTGTTTGGTATAATTGTTTAATCATACACCTGACTATATGCCTACAAAATCCCTGACTTTGTGCAAGTGTACCTAGAAGAATTGATGCTGTTTTGAAGGCAAAGGGTTGTCACACCAAATATGGATTTGATTTAGATTTTTCTTCTGTTCACTCACTTTGCATTTAGTTAATTGATAAATATAATCTATTAACATGTCTATTTTTGAAAGCATTCTTACTTTACAGCATTTTTTCACACCTGCCTAAAACTTTTGCACAGTACTGTATATATATATATATATATATATATATATATATATATATATATATATATATATATATATATATATATACACACTACCGGTCAAAAGTTTTAGAACACCTCCATTTTTCCAGTTTTTATTGAAATTTACGCAGTTTAATGTCTCAATGTACTCTAAAATTAAAGCATAGAACAAATAAACAATTGGAGATAAAAAAGAAATCATGGAATCGTTTTGTTTAACAAAATTTAATCTAAATTTTTGACTCATCAAAGTAGCCACCTTTTGCAGATATAACAGCCGAACACACTCGTGACATTCTTTCTACAATGGAAATCAAATATTGTTTGGAAAGTTCTTCCCAACACTGTCGCAGAAGTTCCCACAAATGTGTTGCACTTGTAGGTTGCTTTGCTTTCACCCTTCTGTCCAGTTCATCCCAAACCAGCTCGATGGGGTTTAAGTCTGGAGACTGTGCTGGCCATTCCATGATTTGAAGCCTACCGTCTTGTTCTTTTCTTCTAAGGTAGTTCTGACATAGCCTGGAGGTATGTTTTGGGTCATTATCTTGCTGTAGGATGAACCCCTGACCAACTAGGCGTATACCAGAGGGTATTGCATGACGCTGCAAAATGCTGTGGTAGCCGTTTTGGTTCAGGGTGCCACTCACTCTGTGCAAGTCGCCGACTCTGGATCCAGCAAAAGAGCCCCAGACCATCACGCTTCCTCCTCCATGTTTGACAGTTGGTGTCACACACCGAGGAACCATCCTTTTGCCTACTCGACGGCGTACAAAAACCCTGCGTGATGAACCGAAGATTTGAAATTTTGATTCATCGGTCCATAAGACCTTCTTCCAGTCTTCAGTAGTCCACTGGCGGTGCTTCATGGCCCAGGCAAGCCTCTTTTTCTTATTTTGCCATCTTAGCAATGGCTTTCTTGCTGCCACTCGACCTGTCAAACCTGCAGCTCGAAGTCTTCTCTTCACAGTTAAAACTGAGACTTGCTTACTTCGACCAGTGTTAAGTTGTGCTTGAAGCTGTTGTCCTGTGAGCCGCCTATCACGCAAGCTGTTGACTCTCAGAAACTTGTCTTCTGATTCTGTTGTGGCTTTGGGTCTGCCAGACCTCTTCCTGTCAGAGTTTCCTCCAGTTTCCAAGTGCTTTTTGATGGTGTAGGAAACTGTACTCACTGACACCTTGGCTTTCTTTGCAATTTCTCTAAAGGAAAGACCTACACTTTTAAGGGTTATAATGGTCTGTCTGTCTTCCTTTGTTAATTGCCTTTTTCTCGCCATTATGATAGCAATATACTACTTCCTGCAGTACAGTACTGTCCAAATAATGCTTAAGAGGGTGTAGTAACACAGTCTGTTCCAACACTGCTTTTATACAGACAGAGGGTTTGTAAGTAATCAACAAAAGTTGGGACACCTGTAGGAATTGTTAGCATCAACTTTCAAGGCTTAATTTACCTCCATTGCTGCAGAACAGCTGTAAGTTGTTAACCCATTACTTGTTCCCTGAAAAAGGCCTTTTTGTATAACTCTGAAATGTACATTATTTTTCAGTTTTTGGTAACCTAAACTTTTTTTTAACCTCTGGCAGTTTACTGCTTACCTTTGTACCATTTCAGGTTATTCACTGGACTTGAACTGCTTAAATTTCAATAAAAACTGGAAAAATGGGGGTGTTCTAAAGCTTTTGACCGGTAGTGTGTGTATATACAGTACTGTGCAAAAGTTTTAGGCAGGTGTGAAAAAATGCTGTAAAGTAAGAATGCTTTCAAAAATAGACATGTTAATAGATTATATTTATCAATTAACAAAATGCAAAGTGAGTGAACAGAAGAAAAATCTAAATCACATCCATATTTGGTGTGACCACCCTTTGCCTTCAAAACAGCATCAATTCTTCTAGGTACACTTGCACAAAGTCAGGGATTTTGTAGGCATATAGTCAGGTGTATGATTAAACAATTATACCAAACAGGTGCTAATGATCATCAATTCAATATGTAGGTTGAAACACAATCATTAACTGAAACAGAAACAGCTGTGTAGGAGGAATAAAACTGGGTGAGGAACAGCCAAACTCAGCTAAAAGGTGAGGTTGCTGAAGACAGTTTACTGTCAAAAGTCATACATCATGGCAAGACTGAGCACAGCAACAAGACACAAGGTAGTTATACTGCATCAGCAAGGTCTCTCCCAGGCAGAAATTTCAAGGCAGACAGGGGTTTCCAGATGTGCTGTCCAAGCTCTTTGAAGAAGCACAAAGAAACGGGCAACGTTGAGGACCGTGACGCAGTGGTCGGCCAAGGAAACTTACTGCAGCAGATGAAAGACACATCATGCTTACTTCCCTTCGCAATCGGAAGATGTCCAGCAGTGCCATCAGCTCAGAATTGGCAGAAAACAGTGGGACCCTGGTACACCCATCTACTGTCCGGAGAAGTCTGGTCAGAAGTGGCCTTCATGGAAGACTTGGCGCCAAAAGCCATACCTCCGGCGTGGAAACAATGCCAAGCGACTCAACTATGCACGAAAACACAGGAACTGGGGTCCAGAAAAATGGCAGCAGGTGCTCTGGACTGATGAGTCAAAATTTGAAATATTTGGCTGTAGCAGAAGGCAGTTTGTTCACTGGCGCTGGAGAGCGGTACGAATGAGTGTCTGCAGGCAACAGTGAAGCATGGTGGAGGTTCCTTGCAAGTTTGGGGCTGCATTTCTGCAAATGGAGTTGGGGATTTGGTCAGAATTAATGGTCTCCTCAATGCTGAGAAGTACAGGCAGATACTTATCCATCATGCAATACCATCAGGGGAGGCATCTGATTGGCCCCAAATTTATTCTGCAGCATGACAACGACCCCAAACATACAGCGAAAGTCATTAAGAACTATCTTCAGATTAAAGAAGAACAAGGAGTCCTGGAAGTGATGGTATGGCCCCACAGAGCCCTGATCTCAACATCATCGAGTCTGTCTGGGATTACATGAAGAGAGAGAAGCAACTGAGGCTGCCTAAATCCACAGAAGAACTGTGGTTAGTTCTCCAAGATGTTTGGGCCAACCTACCTGCCAAGTTCCTTCAAAAACTGTGTGCAAGTGTACCTAGAAGAATTGATGCTGTTTTGAAGGCAAAGGGTGGTCACACCAAATATTGATTTGATGTAGATTTTTCTTCTGTTCACTCACTTTGTATTTTGTTAATTGATAAATATAAACTATTAACATGTCTATTTTTGAAAGCATTCTTACTTTACAGCATTTTTTCACACCTGCCTAAAACTTTTGCACAGTACTGTATATATATATATATATATATATATATATATATATATATATATATATATATATATATATATATATATATATATATATATATAGGAAAATAGCAGCCTCTATGCAACATCTATTCTCAGTTACAGTAAAATGTTGTCAGTTCTGTTTAAAATATGGCCCCAGCTAGAGGTTAGGTGATTCTTCAGCAATCCCTAAACCCATTCATCATGTGCGTCATTCTTAAAGCAGAAA
>JAGXEW010001387.1:0-21060 GCA_030684275.1 Acipenser oxyrinchus oxyrinchus | reverse complement strand
TGCCTTTGACACAGTCGATCACACTATTGTCCTGTCTTCCCTCGCTGACCTGGGACTCTCCGGCACTGCTCTTGCCTGGTTCTCCTCCTACCTCTCTGATCACACGTAATGGGTGTCCTGGCGTGGCTCACCCTCTGCCTCTTGCTTTCTTTCGACAGGTGGCTCCCAAAGCTCAGTCCTGGGACCCCTTCTGTTTTCTCTCTACACCCGCTTCCTGGGTCCCCTCATCTCCTCCCATGGCTTCTCGTATCATTTCTACACTGACGATGCGCAGATCCTCCTCTCCTTTCCCCTCTGACTCCGACATCTCCTCCCGTATCTCTACCTGTCTCTGGCCATCTCCTCCTAGATGCACTTGCATCATCTTACACTCAACCTCTCCAAATCCTTTTCTTCCCCTCTTCTTCCCTCACTGCTAATCTCTCTATCTCTTTTCCTTTTGAATCCACCACCCTCTCTCCCTCCTCTTCCACCAAGAACCTCGGTGTCACCCTCTATCCCTTCCTCTCCTACTCTCAGCACATCTCTACTCTGGCACGCTCCTGTCGTTTCTTCCTCAGCAACATACACAGAATTCTCCCCTTCCTCACCAACTATTCCATGCAGCTCTTAGTTCAGGCCCTGGTACTGTCCTGCCTTGACTACTGCAACTCTCTCCTGGCTGGCCTCCCTGCCTCTACTATCCATCCGCTCTAGCTAATCCAAAACTCTGCTGCTCGCTTCCCTTCCTCGTTTGTCCCAAGCTACTCCACTGCTCCGCTCCCTCTCGCTCCCTACTGGCACCCTATCGCCACTTGCATCCAATCCAAACTCTTGTACTCGTATCCGTATTCAAGTTTTTTGTAATTGCTCTTATTTGAAATCATTCTTATCCATTTATCGTACTTACTACGTGCTCTTTTGCTCTTATAAAAAAACATTTTTACTATAAGTTAACTGCTCTTAGTCGAATTCATTCTTAAATGTAATTATTTACTGTATTCTTTATTTTGCTCTTATTTGTATTTGATCTTATTATCTATTGATTTTACTGTACTTTATAACTGCTCATATCTATAATGTGATATTTTGTAATGTGATATTGTTTTTATGTGATATTTTGCAATGTGATACTTTGTATTGTGATATTTTGTAACAACTGTAAGTCACCCTGGATAAGGGCTTCTGCTCCGAAATATTTCTTAGCAGAAGGAATGATGAACTGTAATAAGATAGCCAGTTCAGATGCTGAAGCCTGAACGCTGCTGTATTCCAGTGTGTCCCGTTTAAGCTCTTTATTCTTCTGATAAGTGTCTCAATCAGAGCCTAACCTCCCCTCTACCAGTCCTCCAGAGGACTGTGTGTTTCCCAACACAGGATGCCTGTGTTTCAAGTAATTGGGGCTGCCCTTGGGACCAGTCTGTCCCACTCGACAGTTAAAAAAAAAAAATAAATAAATAAATAAATAAATAAGAGTGTCCAATGTAACTGAATAACTTTCTCTGATAAACATCCTGGAAAATTCACAAGAACCCGCTGAAACTAGATTTAAAAACTGAGAGACCAGCAAAGAACAGAAGAGATTACCAGATATTCCTGATAAATAACGTGTGTGGGGGGTTAAAAAAACAAAAAGACAACAAAGACAACAAAGACAACAAAACGAGGATCAAACAAGAAAAGTGTTTTTGAAGCGAGTCTAACTCTTCGGGAGGCCAAGGTTCAATCATCTGTTTGAACGTTTTGGAGACATCAGCCTCTAGAATTTCTCAAGAGGTTTTGAGGTCACTTGTCTCCCTTGTGTGGGGCTTCCAAGACTGAAATAAGATGTCTGAAGGCAAGTCGTATGCAGACAGCCTAAATTATTTAATCTATTCAGTCTTGAACAAAGAAGACTACGGTGATCTGATTCAAGCATTCAAAATTCTAAAAGGTATTGACAATGTCGACCCAGGGGACTTTTTCGACCTGAAAAAAGAAACAAGGACCAGGGGTCACAAATGGAGATTAGATAAAGGGGCATTCAGAAAAGAAAATAGGAGGCACTTTTTACAGAGAATTGTGAGGGTCTGGAACCAGCTCCCCAGTAATGTTGTTGAAGCTGACACCCTGGGATCCTTCAAGAAGCTGCTTGGTGAGATTCTGGGATCAATAAGCTACTAACAACCAAACGATCAAGATGGGCCGAATGGCCTCCTCTCGTTT
Organism: Acipenser oxyrinchus oxyrinchus; assembly: GCA_030684275.1. NCBI lineage: Eukaryota > Metazoa > Chordata > Actinopteri > Acipenseriformes > Acipenseridae > Acipenser > Acipenser oxyrinchus. Next base: position 18,876 of record JAGXEW010001387.1, on the reverse strand, counting down.
GTAAACTTTTTTATGTTCTTAAGACTTGGCTGCACCTAAGTGGGAAGCAAGGGAACAAACAAGAAAACAATAAGGCAGCGCTTGTGTGTAAGCAACCCAATCCATAAACCTGACTAATGTGTGCTTATAAACTGTGGATGGCATCATTCTGTAATGAGGAAACAGCGTCTCATGGACTGACCCTGTTAGTCTCTCACGTCACACACTTGCACTTTCTCCAGAATAGAAGAACAAGCACACACAGAAGCACGCTCTGTTTCCTAATCATGCTACATGCAGGCCATCTTCAATAAGCGCTGTTTACAGGATACAGGACTTACAGCGATTGTAAGGGGATACACTGTATGGGCACAAGAGATTGGGAATGCTCATGAAGAGAAGTTTTCCTGCATGAATATATTCTGTAATATAGAGTGACAGAGAGAGCACAGAAACCAGTGTCTCCCTGAGAATAAGGGATGTCTGAAAGTTATATTTATAACTGATTATGTTGTAATTAAGAAATAATATTTTCCACCTCGTAGAACTCTTTGCAGCTTATTACGTACCGTGCAATTTCCAAATCCTTATTTTAACACTTTTTAAGCAACTGGGTCTAACGTAGTAACACCTGATGTGTAAGGTGAGTTTAGAGCATCTGTAAGACTTTCTACCAACTTGTATGATCCTGGATGAGCAGGGCTGGCGAATGGAACTCAAAACACACACACACATATATATAGTCTGTCTATATTATGAACAGACTGCAAAGCCAGTCATTTTCCACTAAACACAAACATATGCAGACAAAGTCCAATATTAGCTCCGGTGAATAGGCGTGAATAGATTACTGTATATGAAAAGGTAAAGGACTCTCTAATAGTTGCAAATGCAAAGGAAGACCCTTCACATAACTCATCTTAACATTAGCTCAGTGCTTCACTGCAAATCTATGTCGTGTTCCGATCCCTTTCACAGCTCAATATGGTGCTGAAACTCAGAGAGGCACCGCTACCCAACCATTCCTAACGATGCCGCTCACCTCAAATATATTACACCACGGCGCTACTTATCAACACCGAAATTAATCAAACCAACTCAAAGGCAGAAAACTAGCAACAACAAACAACAACTCAGTTGCAACTTTGTTGTGATCAATTCCTTGCTCGGTTTATGCAATGAACATTGTTTTATTACTTCCACACAATCTGTATTTGCTCTTCCACTTTTCCACTTGTTGCTAATTGGGACACCATGTGTCTACTTATTCAATATTAAATTACAAAACATGTTGCCCGACTCTTCACTAAAAAATGTCAGTCTTTTTCATCATCATTTTAAAAAGAACATCCTGTGCATTCAATCCCTGCAGATCAGATTCAGTTCTGACTCATTTAAGTTTAGCATCCAGGATTTAGCAAGGTGTCGAACTATTTTTAAAAATGTATTTACAGGACTGCAAAACTAGCGTCTGATGTTACTAGTCTGAAACATTCAGAGTATTTGGAGGTTATTTTGCTGACAAAAAACTTCTAAAGTTACTTCAATGCTGTTACCACCACGTTTCACATCAGTAATTATGTACCCATTGCTGCCCTGAGTTACATGTACAGCCAGCAATAGCTTGTATTGCAAGAATGCAAACACAGCCACCAAGCTTCTGAGGAGATGAGAGAAAGTTAGTTCAGTGAACCGGGCAGACAGGCGGTGTAAGACTGTATATCTCCCAAGTATTGTTATGACTCGTGCATACTGGATCATTAATGCTTGCATATGGAATTCACAGTTCCCCATCGCTGAAAGCAAAAATCCAAATTCAATCCAAATAAAGCCCCATGGAATAGCACTTTACTGTTTAACCCTCCAGCTGCAGCTTGTGTCTTCTCTGGTGAATACATACATAGCTGTGGTGTGCTGTGGTGTGCCATGCCTTGGGCAATGTTAAAGAGGTCCCTTCTAAACGTGACAATGCTGTATTACAGCAACACAGCATTTACTACGTGGGCTGCAGAAGAATCCTGCTGTGCGCGGCACATAATGAACTTTGAATGGGCAGATTATTATGTCTACCTCACACAAGACAGAGCGTTTGTTTTCCAACCTTTGCAATGAGCAGAGTGGGCTTGTCTTGTAAAGGAAATAAGAACACAGACTTAGCCTAAGGCATCCTGTAGTCAATCCCTGAATTCTATAACTTTACAAGAACTTTCCAGACTTTCACTAATACCCTGTACATACCCTTGATAAACAAGTCTGCACAGTTCAAGTGTACCTGGTAACATCATACATGTGTGTTAAATGTTGTGTTACTATTTTAACTGTGGCTCTCTTAAAATGAATCAATATTCAAACTCACATGCTATACAGATCCCCAGGTTTGTATCAAGAGCATAACGGGATGTACCCCAATGCTTACCAAGCATGAGTGATTGTGCAGACTTAGAAAACAGGCATTCCCTTCAGTGTATTCCACCTGTGGAATCTGCTCCTCTCTGACCTGTTTCTACACCATTGTCTGCATGTGCTGAGGAACAGCTGTTGAGAGACCATGTGGATTAAAACGCCGCTCAGGGAGAACTAGTTTAGTAATAGTTTAGTTTAGTACTAGTTTAGTTCAGTACTTGCTTTTTGGACAAGCTGTTTCATTTCATCCCAATCCCTACAGACGTTTTTGTGAGTGAGCCTCAGGACCTGAGCAACGCATTATTAACATGTGGCCTGCATCAAGATTTAAGCTGTTGCTATTTTTTTCTATCAAGTAAAGTGAATGAGAAAATGTTTAACAAGTTGTACTTTTCAGCAAATTATTTTTGGACGTGATAGACTTACAGATCTTTCATCACAAGGTTACTACAATTTGCAGTAGGATGCACCCTGTATGAGCTCCTATAAGTCATGCAAGGGAAGGCATGCTTGTAATGTCTGTATCTGTTAACCTTTGTCCACAACAGGGAGACTATCTCAAGCTACAGAATTTTACAATGTCATCAGTTAATGCTGCATGTATTAACAATGAGGTCCTTCACAATCTTTAAGGGAATTTGCATCTCAAACACAAGTCCAGGGAAGCATAGTCCCACCACAATAATAAATAACAGCACTGGAATGGGATCTACAGTGAGGCAGGGCTGAGATAGCAGGCTACATGGGAGACATGAACATAATAGTAATGGAATGGGATCTACAGTGAGGCAGGGCTGAGATAGCAGGCTACATGGGAGACATTTACATAATAGCATTGGAATGGGATCTACAGTGAGGCAGAGCTGGGATAGCAGGCTACATGGGAGACATGAACATAATAGTACTGGAATGGGATCTACAGTGAGGCAGGGCTGGGATAGCAGGCTACATGGGAGACATGAACATAATAGCATTGGAATGGGATCTACAGTGAGGCAGGGCTGAGATAGCAGGCTACATGGGAGACATGAACATAATAGTATTGGAATGGGATCTACAGTGAGGCAGGGCTGGGACAGCAGGCTACATGGGAGACATGAACATAATAGCATTGGAATGGGATCTACAGTGAGGCAGGGCTGAGTTAGCAGGCTAAAGACATTTACATAATAGCATTGGAACACACTAAACCCGTAGCACATCCACACATTGTTTTCATGAAGAGGATCCTATATTTAATAGGTGGGAGATTGAGACTCCAGCAGAATGTAAAGTGGAGCCCGGGGTGCTGTTCCTGTCTCAGGACACTTTGTATTGTTTCCGTGCTTTGCACAGACAGCTTCCTCTCTGACACGAAGCTGCTCGTCTCACACACTTTGCATTTACTTTTTTCTTTTTTTTTAACAATGCAGATAATTTTGTTTTCTTTCTACCTCTCACCTAGCATACAAGCCTCTATCTGGATTAACTTCAAATATGTGACAAAAGGAAATCACAGCAGCACCATATTCTTTGCATGACAGTGTAATTCCTTCTGCCTTAAAGCAATGTCTGCAAATCTCAGACAGTTTACTTGTTCATGTAGCAACATTTTACCAGGGGCACAATTCTTGCCAACTATTTTCTTTAATTTGCATTGATGTGCTCTGCTGATTTAACTCTTCCCTTCATGGCTTTTCTCTTTGAGATTGAAATGCACGCTGTCTCTTCTTTACATGCAAGCGTTGAACTCTTTATGCTTGTTATTGGGGTTTCTGTGATGTTGTCTTGTAGCTTCCAAAAGCAAAGCAGAAATGTGATGGAACCATTGAAGTTTAACACAGTATACCCCCCAAAAAAGAAAGGGGGCTCATGCAAACTCGCCCGACGACCAACACCCACCTGTCTGTCGTCCTTCGGAAGAGCCTTGGTACGAGGCAGCATGTGTAAGCAATATAAAATAAATGTCACTGAATGTGATATGTAGAAAACATGTGTAAAGGATACACAGGAATTACAAATGTATTGTGTTAAAACAGGTGATAGAGCACACAGTGCACAGAGCTGGAAAGAGTTCAAACAGGTGAGACAGCACACAGTGCACAGAGCTGGAAAGAGTTCAAACAGGTGAGACAGCACACAGTGCACAGAGCTGGAAAGAGTTCAAACAGGTGAGACAGCACACAGTGCACAGAGCTGGAAAGAGTTCAAGCGGGTGATAGAGTATACAGTGCACAGAGCTGGAAAGAGTTCAAACAGGTGATACAGCACACAGTGCACAGAGCTGAAAAGAGTTCAAACAGGTGATAGAGTACACAGTGCACAGAGCTGGAAAGAGTTCAAACAGGTGAGAGATCACACAGTGCACAGAGCTGGAAAGAGTTCAAACAGGTGATACAGCACACAGTGCACAGAGCTGAAAAGAGTTCAAACAGGTGATAGAGTATACAGTGCACAGAGCTGGAAAGAGTTCAAACAGGTGAGACAGCACACAGTGCACAGAGCTGGAAAGAGTTCAAACAGGTGATACAGCACACAGTGCACAGAGCTGAAAAGAGTTCAAACAGGTGATAGAGTACACAGTGCACAGAGCTGGAAAGAGTTCAAACAGGTGATAGAGTACACAGTGCACAGAGCTGGAAAGAGTTCAAACAGGTGAGACAGCACACAGTGCACAGAGCTGGAAAGAGTTCAAACAGGTGAGACAGCACACAGTGCACAGAGCTGAAAAGAGTTCAAACAGGTGATACAGCACACAGTGTACAGAGCTGGAAAGAGTTCAAACAGGTGATAGAGTACACAGTGCACAGAGCTGGAAAGAGTTCAAACAGGTGATACAGCACACAGTGCACAGAGCTGAAAAGAGTTCAAACAGGTGATAGAGTACACAGTGCACAGAGCTGGAAAGAGTTCAAACAGGTGATAGAGTACACAGTGCACAGAGCTGGAAAGAGTTCAAACAGGTGAGACAGCACACAGTGCACAGAGCTGGAAAGAGTTCAAACTGGTGAGACAGCACATAGTACACAGAGCTGGAAAGAGTTCAAACAGGTGATAGAGTACACAGTGCACAGAGCTGGAAAGAGTTCAAACAGGTGATACAGCACATAGTACACAGAGCTGGAAAGAGTTCAAACAGGTGAGACAGCACACAGTGCACAGAGCTGGAAAGAGTTCAAACAGGTGAGAGAGCACACAGTGCACAGAGCTGGAAAGAGTTCAAACAGGTGATACAGCACACAGTGCACAGAGCTGAAAAGAGTTCAAACAGGTGATAGAGTACACAGTGCACAGAGCTGGAAAGAGTTCAAACAGGTGAGACAGCACACAGTGCACAGAGCTGGAAAGAGTTCAAACAGGTGATACAGCACACAGTGCACAGAGCTGGAAAGAGTTCAAACAGGTGAGACAGCACACAGTGCACAGAGCTGGAAAGAGTTCAAACAGGTGAGACAGCACACAGTGCACAGAGCTGGAAAGAGTTCAAACAGGTGATACAGCACACAGTGCACAGAGCTGGAAAGAGTTCAAACAGGTGATAGAGTACACAGTGCACAGAGCTGGAAAGAGTTCAAACAGGTGAGACAGCACACAGTGCACAGAGCTGGAAAGAGTTCAAACAGGTGATACAGCACACAGTGCACAGAGCTGAAAAGAGTTCAAACAGGTGATAGAGTACACAGTGCACAGAGCTGGAAAGAGTTCAAACAGGTGATAGAGTACACAGTGCACAGAGCTGGAAAGAGTTCAAACAGGTGATAGAGTACACAGTGCACAGAGCTGGAAAGAGTTCAAACAGGTGAGACAGCACACAGTGCACAGAGCTGGAAAGAGTTCAAACAGGTGAGACAGCACACAGTGCACAGAGCTGGAAAGAGTTCAAACAGGTGATAGAGTACACAGTGCACAGAGCTGGAAAGAGTTCAAACAGGTGATACAGCACACAGTGCACAGAGCTGGAAAGAGTTCAAACAGGTGAGACAGCACACAGTGCACAGAGCTGGAAAGAGTTCAAACAGGTGAGACAGCACACAGTGCACAGAGCTGGAAAGAGTTCAAACAGGTGAGACAGCACACAGTGCACAGAGCTGGAAAGAGTTCAAACAGGTGAGACAGCACACAGTGCACAGAGCTGGAAAGAGTTCAAACAGCCCTGGATATAGCCTCAAACCCGGGAGTATCTGTCACTGTGACTGCGGAAGGAAGGGAGCCCCGTCGCTCATCAGCAGTGCTTACAGCCACCTATTATAACTGCCGTACACAGCAACAATGCATACACTCAATTTAAAACAACACAATCAGAGAAACTCATTTAACTAACACATGCATTAAAATGAGAATCCTCTCCCCAATCCTCACAGCTGCGTTGCTCTGAGCATGGAAGACATTCAGACGCAGGCAGTGGCTGTCGCTCAGATTAATACCAGGGCGGGTTCCCTGTTATGAGGGACAGCCCTGGCACCCTATTGGGTGAAGCTTTGATATAAAATTCTGATTTTGTTTTTACCATCTGTTTTATTTCACACTTAGGAATCTCTGATAAATGATGGCACACAATAAAATATGTCTTAATCTGGGCATGCCTGCCACTACAGGCTATAGCCACAAACTACTGATGTATCTAAAGCATACTGGCAGTTTGTTCCATTTTGAAGTGACCAGACTTTTAAGCCATATACAGGTAACAGGTGCAGGTACCCTGGCTATGCTCCCGGGGTTTCATTCTGTATGTAAACACAATAGGGCCTTCCTTGGCATGGCACCAGGGAGTTGAATCATTTTCAAAAGATAGGGAATGCTTAGAAAAGGCCGATAATGTGCCCCAGCACCAGCTAGAAAAGTCTCCTTTTCACAAGACTCAGGAGCGGAGACTTCTAGCACTGTGTCTGTACTCTGTGATTCAACAGATAAAGCTTGTTGTGAAATGTTATAATACCACACAATAAAGGACTTTGATGTTGTCATGGGTCTAAATAAACTTGAAATGACTGTTCAAGCCAATGCAAGCAGGTCTAATTCTCCAAATATGCGTCAATGCTCTAACAGGGAAAATAAAATGTCAAAAAGAAACAAAAACTTGAATGAGAAAATGCTAACCCCCATTATCTGGCAGTCTACACAGTTATGTGTGCTCAAAAGTGCATTGCTGGAGTTGTGTTTGTCTATTAATTTCCACTGGCTGCTAGAAGTAACTCATAGCATACAGGAAGGAGAGGGAGACTTTACCTGGGATTAATTCATATTTCTGGTTTTCTTTTTAGGATAAAAGGACACTCTCTCTCTCTCACAACCTCAAATAACAACACTGCAATACAATATAAAAAGCAATCCCTCAAGTATACAATGTGTAAGTTTAAAAGTTTAAGCAATGTTAAACCACATCTTCTTTTAGTTTCATTGATAAGCATCATTTGAACAGAAATAGATAAACACAAACAGGAATGACTTGCTCGGGTCTATCTGTTATGATAGTTTTTAAATTGTTCTTAACAAGCATAAAAGCAGGATTCTTTAGAAATGTGTAGCAGCTTGATTAGTATTGTCTGTTCAATGTGTTTGCAGTGAGAGGTATTGTATAGCTGCCTCAGGGACACTTTTATAATAATAAACACAATTGAAATCTGAATATTTTACAGTATACAGGATTTTTGTAAAGAAAAAGTTCAATTTACCATGCCTGCTGGATGGACTAAATGTCCCAAATTTTTCAGGAAGGAAGTTAGTAAAAGTTTTTCTGTATACATTTCCAACTTAATAACGAATCAAAACATGTTGCACTGCTGCATTTGAGCCCTGTTCCTGTGGGGAGGGTAAGGATAGCGGAGTCCGGATTTAGTCAGCCATCCAGCAAGCCAGCATGAAACACAGGAAGTGGTCAGGGCCCGTTCTGAACGGCATTCCTGCTCCAGGGTCAGTGGGCTTGATAATTAGCAGCAAAGCCTCAACATGGAGCAAAGCCTCGACACGGAGCAAGGCCCCTGCTTTCATCTGCAGCCGCTGGTCTCTCTGAAGCTTCATTATGAGATTCACTCACGCCAATTAGCAAAGATCAGAAGCAATTCGCTTTTCACAGGCTGCCTATCACGTCACATGGCACTTGCTTTGCAGTGATGTTACGTGACAGCAAACCAGATGAATGATGAACATGGCAGCGTGGAACTGATCCTCTAGGAATTCCAGCTCTCCTCAGCAGTGCAGACCCAGGGGGTTCTTACAACACAATATTCCAAGCTTGGACACTTTACAAAGAGCCCTGGTCTTCATCGCACTAAAACAGGGAACACAAAGCAAGCATCTATGTTGGCCAATCAAGTAGTAGAGTGCTAGCATGGGACCCTTGAAACAGCAAAGTCCTCATTGTCAAACAATGATTCCAGTAGATTACATGGGACTCTTGAAACTGCAAAGTCCTCATTGTCAAACAACAATTCCAGTAGATTACATGGGACCCTTGAAACTGCAAAGTCCTCATTGTCAAACAACGATTCCAGTAGATTACATGGGACCCTTGATACTGCAAAGTCCTCATTATCAAACAACGATTCCAGTAGGTTACATGGGACCCTTGAAACTGCAAAGTCCTCATTGTCAAACAACGATTCCAGTAGTCTGCATGTCTTCTGTATTACAGACACAGTAGCTGAGAATTCCAATTGTATCACTGTTCAATGGCTTGTTGTAATGAAATGCATAGTCTGTGAATATGGTATGGTAGCTCAGAAGTTTGAACAAACAAACAAACAAACAGTAACATTTGGACATCCAACACAGCCAAACAATATGTGTGGGGGAGGCACTGGCCTGTTGGGTCTGGTCTCATTCCTGCACCCCAATCTCAAACGTCACTGGTCCTGTCAATACAGCACAGTGTATACACAAGATGGATGTAGAAGTGACTACATGAACAGCTGTCCTCAATATCATTTAGAAAAACACTTGTTAAATCTTTGAATATTGTTTAGCATCGGGCATATGGAGCTGGCTCCAGATCATTTCAAAATGAAACGGATTTAGTTCATGGGAACGGCTCAGACAAGTATTTTAGGTCTTTGTATTTCCCAAGCATTAAGAGACTACAGATCAACCCTTCAAAAGAGGCTTTCACATGCATCAGTTAGTTTCCTTGTATATTTCTGTCATCGATATCAGTGGTAATGGATGTCTTTGATAACATCAGCATTAAAAATGTAAAGTAATTAAGACTCTAAACAATAACAGAACAGTATACAAACCGAGCTAGTGCTTTAGGCTTTCCTTCCAAAATGAACTCTATAAAGCTCCCCAAGTATACAATCAAGTTAATATAGTGCAAGCTAATGATATCATTCTGAGTGCTGAATTCCTAGGGGCAATGGGAGCTTTCAAATCACTAAACAACGTAGTGAGCTGTTTGTGGAGGGCATGTTAGTGCAGAACACCTTGTCTGATACATTACGCACATCTGGAGCACTTCTGGCATGAAGACAAAGGTAGGTGAGACTGAAGTAGAAATCAAGCCATTACAGAACAATTCAGAGACAGGACTTTCTCAATGAATTCGCTCACAGTCTTATAAACACCTACTGAAAGTGTCTCATGCTTGACAAAGAATAAGCTGTTAAAATGGTACCAGTGCCCCTGCAATGCACACTGCTCGACTGTCCTCGTCAACACTGATGTATGAGACCTTTCAGAGTTAATCTAACCTTGCTGCGACAGTTTAAACAGGGATGTCCTGGAATAACACCTTTTAATTTCACAGCTTGTATTGCAAGCACACTATACTCTACAATTAGACCTCTGGGTAACACTTTATATTGAGGAGCATACATAAGTATTTCATTATTATGCAATTCACCATTTGCTGAAGTTTAGTTCCATGTTAATGAACAGTCAATAGCTATGCCATCATGTGTGTGTCTATCATTAGACCTGCAGTTGAGCTCCTGTTTCATATGTGTGTTGAGTATGTATTTTGAGACTTGGTAGATTCCTAAAAAAAAAGATATAGAAAGTATGTACTTTACTGAAATTCGATAAGCTATCCACACTACCTAAATAATGCACATTTAAACCACATGTCTCAAAATACATACTCAACACACATATGAAACAGGAGCTCGAATGCAGGTCTAATGATAGACACACACATAGGCATGTCAACCCGTAAGTGTTGATACCAGTGAGACCCCTGCTGAAAAATCTTGGGATTGATGAAAAACCTTAACCTAGACCACTAGATTTAGTTTTTTTTTTTGGGGGTGCTGGTGATGGATCAAGATTTGTGCACATGGCTGACAGCTACACCACTGACTTAGACTTAAGAGCTTTGCACACGGGAGCAAAGCAAATGACACCTAATACAGCACGAGTACATTAAAAAAAGAAAAAAACCACAATTGTAGCTAGTCATGAAATACGAAACCAGTGTGTGGCTCCCTGTCACTGACTAAAATTAAGGTGAAATAAAGAGAGATAGACATCATCACTTTCCAATTGTTCTGTTATTTCTTACCATATGGCATCTTTCTTTTATTGTCTTTATAACCACTGAGGCTGGCATCATAAGGAACAATATATTTTTTACTTTAATAATTAAATTCTCACTGATGTCCATTTCTCTTGTATTTCTGTGGTAATTTCTGCGTGAACGAGACAGTAACAGTCTGACAGCCTCTTCTTTGGCTCTGTCCGAGTAATGACGCTGTGTACAGAAACATAGAAGGCTTAAGCAGACAAACCGTCAGTTTGAGACAACAAGGCAATTCTATCTTTGGAGTAAGGGGAGTTTGCGTAGCAGCTACAGGAATATAGAATGGTAATGTACACCTCTTCATGGTGACCTCCCCAATGTTAAAATATGCTTGGACAGTTGTATTGCATTTACCACTGTATAATGTATAAAGGATTTCGCAGCCTCGCAAACAATAACAAACTTATGCACAAATGTGAGAATCCATTGCATGGCCGTGAGACTCTCAAAATTGTGAAAACTATGAGTTTCACGGGTAAACCTTGAGACTTGACATACATGCACACATGCATGGCAAAGCTATTGACTGTTCATTAACATGGACTTAAACCTCAGCAAATGGTTAATTGCATCTTAATTAAATACTTCTGCTATAGACCATGAAATAAAACATAAACCTACTGCTAAACAATTTCATATGCATTTCCCCTGTGCATTCCTCTTCTATAATGTGCACAGCCCTACAAAAAACACATTGCATACAACAGAGAACACTATCACCTGAATACACTGTGCACTTCACATGTAACATGCAATTATATTCTGTATAACGGACATCCCATGGTCCGAGTCCATTGCAATGTAATGGGTTTTCATTTGTCAATGAAAATCAGCAGTCAGAATAGAGCCAATCTCAATGTATGTCACAAATTAACCTCAAAGGATATTGCTCAATAACATTGCCTTCAACGACAGGGGCACTGCTGACGTCTGTAAAGATGGTACTGAGGGCAATAATCCACACACTCACCAAGCAGGGTGTGTGTAATTCAGCAGCCAGTAAAAACATCACCTGGTCTTAATCAATTACAGCATCAGAAGCTTCTGTCAAAAAAACGTTCATAGTGTTGATAATGAGCTATACTGAGGAAGTGGAGAAAGGTTTGTACGACCACTTCAAGCAAGATGTTTAGTAATATTCATTGATCACAGCAGAACCGGGTCTCACACCCAGCAGACCCGGGTCTACGTCATGATCTGAGCTCATTCTAGCATGTCTCACACCCAGCAGAACCCAGGGTCTACATCATGATCTGAGCTCATTCTAGCGTCTTACACCCAGCAGAACCCGGGGGTCTACGTCATGATCTGAGCTCATTCTAGCATGTGTATCACACCCAGCAGAACCCGGGGTCTACGTCATGATCTGAGCTCATTCTAGCGTCTCACACCCAGCAGAACCCGGGGTCTACGTCATGATCTGAGCTCATTCTAGCGTCTCACACCCACCAGAACCCGGGGTCTACGTCATGATCTGAGCTCATTCTAGCGTCTCACACCCAGCAGAACCCGGGGTCTACGTCATGATCCGAGCTCATTCTAGCATGTGTATCACACCCAGCAGAACTCTGGGTCTACGTCATGATTTGAGCTCATTCTAGCGTCTCACACCCAGCAGAACCCGGGTCTATGTCATGATCTGAGCTCATTCTAGCATGTCTCACACCCAGCAGAACCCGGGGTCTACATCATGATCCGAGCTCATTCTAGCATGTGTATCACACCCAGCAGAACTCTGGGTCTACGTCATGATCTGAGCTCATTCTAGTGACTCACACCCAGCAGAACCCGGGGTCTACGTCATGATCCGAGCTCATTCTAGCATGTGTATCACACCCAGCAGAACTCTGGGTCTACGTCATGATTTGAGCTTATTCTAGCGTCTCACACCCAGCAGAACCCGGGTCTATGTCATGATCTGAGCTCATTCTAGTATGTCTCACACCCAGCAGAACCCGGGGTCTACATCATGATCCGAGCTCATTCTAGCATGTGTATCACACCCAGCAGAACTCTGGGTCTACGTCATGATCCGAGCTCATTCTAGCGTCTCACACCCAGCAGAACTCTGGGTCTACGTCATGATCTGAGCTCATTCTAGCATGTCTCACACCCAGCAGAACCCTGGGTCTACGTCATGATCTGAGCTCATTCTAGCGACTCACACCCAGCAGAACCCGGGTCTACGTCATGATCTGAGCTCATTCTAGCGTCTCACACCCAGCAGAACCCGGGTCTACGTCATGATCTGAGCTCATTCTAGCGTCTCACACCCAGCAGAACCCGGGGGTCTACGTCATGATCTGAGCTTATTCTAGCGTCTCACACCCAGCAGAACCCGGGGTCTACATCATGATCTGAGCTCATTCTAGCATCTCACACCCATTAGAACCCGGGGTCTACGTCATGATCCGAGCTCATTCTAGCATGTGTATCACACCCAGCAGAACTCTGGGTCTACGTCATGATCCGAGCTCATTCTAGCGACTCACACCCAGCAGAACCCGGGGTCTACGTCATGATCCGAGCTCATTCTAGCATGTGTATCACACCCAGCAGAACCCGGGGTCTACGTCATGATCCGAGCTCATTCTAGCATGTGTATCACACCCAGCAGAACTCTGGGTCTACGTCATGATCTGAGCTCATTCTAGCGACTCACACCCAGCAGAACCTGGGTCTATGTCATGATCTGAGCTCATTCTAGCGTCTCACACCCAGCAGAACCCGGGGTCTACGTCATGATCCAAGCTCATTCTAGCATGTGTATCACACCCAGCAGAACTCTGGGTCTAGGTCATGATCTGAGCTCATTCTAGCGTCTCACACCCAGAAGAACCCGGGGTCTACGTCATGATCTGAGCTCAATCTAGCATGTCTCACTCCCAGCAGAACCCGGGGGTCTACGTCATGATCTGAGCTCATTCTAGCGTCTCACACCCAGCAGAACCCGGGGTCTACGTCATGATCTGAGCTCATTCTAGCGTCTCACACCCACCAGAACCCGGGGTCTACATTATGATCTGAGCTCATTCTAGCGTCTCACACCCAGCAGAACCCGGGGTCTACATCATGATCTGAGCTCATTCTAGCGTCTCACACCCAGCAGAACCCGGGGTCTACGTCATGATCTGAGCTCATTCTAGCATGTGTATCACACCCAGCAGAACCCGGGGTCTACGTCATGATCTGAGCTCATTCTAGCGTCTCACACCCAGCAGAACCCGGGGTCTACGTCATGATCCGAGCTCATTCTAGCATGTGTATCACACCCAGCAGAACTCTGGGTCTACGTCATGATCCGAGCTCATTCTAGCGACTCACACCCAGCAGAACCCGGGTCTATGTCATGATCCGAGCTCATTCTAGCATGTGTATCACACCCAGCAGAACTCTGGGTCTACGTCATGATCTGAGCTCATTCTAGCGTCTCACACCCAGCAGAACCCGGGGTCTACGTCATGATCCAAGCTCATTCTAGCATGTGTATCACACCCAGCAGAACTCTGGGTCTAGGTCATGATCTGAGCTCATTCTAGCGTCTCACACCCTGAAGAACCCGGGGTCTACGTCATGATCTGAGCTCAATCTAGCATGTCTCACTCCCAGCAGAACCCGGGGTCTACGCCATGATCTGAGCTCATTCTAGCGTCTCACACCCAGCAGAACCCGGGGTCTACGTCATGATCTGAGCTCATTCTAGCATGTCTCACACCCAGCCAGAACTCTGGGTCTACATTATGATCTGAGCTCATTCTAGCGTCTCACACCCAGCAGAACCCGGGGTCTACATCATGATCTGAGCTCATTCTAGCGCCTCACACCCAGCAGAACCCGGGTCTACGTCATGATCTGAGCTCATTCTAGCATGTGTATCACACCCAGCAGAACCCGGGTCTACGCCATGATCTGAGCTCATTCTAGCGCCTCACACCCAGCAGAACCCGGGGTCTACGCCATGATCCGAGCTCATTCTAGCATGTATCACACCCAGCAGAACTCTGGGTCTACGTCATGATCTGAGCTCATTCTAGCATGTACTCACACCCAGCAGAACTCCGGGTCTATGTCATGATCCGAGCTCATTCTAGCATGTGTATCACACCCAGCAGAACTCTGGGTCTACGTCATGATCTGAGCTCATTCTAGCATGTCTCACACCCAGCAGAACCCGGGGTCTACGTCATGATCCGAGCTCATTCTAGCATGTGTATCACACCCAGCAGAACTCTGGGTCTACATCATGATCTGAGCTCATTCTAGCATGTCCCATACCCAGCAGAACCCGGGGTCTACGTCATGATCTGAGCTGCCAATGCTCCACAGGACTCCAGGTTTATTTACAATACCAGCACCACAATCCATGTGTAGCACGTTTATCTTAGCAAGTGTTTTCTACACCCAAAATAAATACTAATTAGGTGGGTGGAGACTTACTTTTTACGTGACAGTACAACAGTATTATGGCAAAAAAAGGACTTACTTAAAAGTAATGTTACTGTGTTTGAAAATAGATACATAACTGGGTAACGGATTCTTTCACATATGGCAAGTCTCACTTACACAATGAAAACTACACTATGAAAATAACCCCCTACATTAGGTCTGGGAATGCAACGCGATGTCTGAGAATGTACAGTGGTTGACCTTTCACATTAGGTCTGGGAATGCAACGGGATGTCTGAGAATGTACAATGGTTGACCTTTCACATTAGGTATGGGAATGCAACGGGATGTCCGAGAATGTACAGTGGTTGACCTTTCACATTAGGTATGGGAATGCAATGGGACATCCGAGAATGTACAGTGGTTGACATTAACACTGACATTTCTACTTACAATGTGAAATTGTAGGTTTGCTTAAAGTTATGACTATTGACAGGGCAGTCTTTCAGGATGGGAGTGATTATTGACAGGGCAGTCTATTGACAGGGCAGTCTTTCAGGATGGGAGTGATTATTGACAGGGCAGTCTATTGCCAGGGCAGTCTTTCAGGATGGGAGTGACTATTGGCAGGGCAGTCTTTCAGGATGGGAGTGATTATTGACAGGGCAGTCTATTGCCAGGGCAGTCTTTCAGGATGGGAGTGATTATTGACAGCGCAGTCTACTTACAGGGCAGTCTTTCAGGATGGCAGTGATTATTGACAGGGCAGTCTATTGACAGGGCAGTCTTTCAGGATGGGAATGATTATTGACAGCGTAGTCTATTTACAGGGCAGTCTTTCAGGATGGCAGTGATTATTGACAGGGCAGTCTATTGCCAGGGCAATCTTTCAGGATGGGAGTGACTATTGGCAGGGCAGTCTTTCAGGATGGCAGTGATTATTGACAGGGCAGTCTATTGACAGGGCAGTCTTTCAGGATGGGAGTGATTATTGGCAGGGCAGACTTTCAGGATGGGAGTGATTATTGGCAGGGCAGTCTATTTACAGGGCAGTCTTTCAGGATGGCAGTGATTATTGACAGGGCAATCTATTGACAGGGCAGTCTTTCAGGATGGGAGTGATTATTGGCAGGGCAGACTTTCAGGATGGGAGTGATTGTTGGCAGGGCAGTCTTTTAAAGGATGGGAGTGACTGATTTCAACCGAAGTTCCCTCTAAGCTGTGCTGGCATTCACTCAGTAACAGTAAAACTGGAATCTGTTAGAATGAAGTTGGCAAGGATGTTGGTAACCTGCCCAGTGTATAACACACATCTTTTGTATAAACTTCAGAGACAGCATGCTATATGTAAATCAAAAGCATCCTAGTTACACTCCCAACAGTACAGTTTTAGGGTCATGTTGTATTGGTGTGATGAATATGAATTTCATTTTTTATTGGTGGGGTGAATATGAATTTCATGTTGTATTGGTGTGGTGAATATGAATTTCATGGTGTATTGGTTTGATGAATATGAATTTCATGTTTTACTGGTGGGGTGAATATGAATTTCATGGTGTATTGGTGGGGTGAATATGAATTACATGTTTTACTGGTGGGGTGAATATGAATTTCATGGTGTATTGGTGGGGTGAATATGAATTTCATGGTGTATTGGTGGGGGGAATATGAATTTCATGTTTTATTGGTGGGGCGAATATGAATTTCATCTTTTATTGTTTGTTAGCAGCTAAGCTGGTTGATTTGAGGCCTCTAAAAGCAGGCCAGTTGCATTTTCCTGTTTCAGAGAATAGTTCAAAATGCAGCTCTCGTGACAAGCAGTCCAGACGTGTCCCTATTAGATAGGGTGAGGCTGCATGAGTATCAAAAGAAAACCAATCGTTTTATCTGTGTAGCACACACCATTCAACACCCCAACATTTAAAACCAGCCTCCTTTTAAAAAGAAATACACTGGGATGAGTGCCCAACAACTGGGAATGATCAGCCACTTCATTTGCATTTACATCTACCAAAATTATGCAAATTCCAAAAGTTTAATTCACGGTTTGCATACAAATTACACTTTTTTTTTCTTTTCTTGTACGCCCCCCCCAATGCGTGAAGAGAATGTCTTTTTTCCTCTGATGTTTTTTTTTGTATTCCACACAAGGTTGATGTCCAAAAAAACAAAAAGAAAGTGCACTTGTTTGCATCTAAAGAATACTAGAACTGAATTTACATTTGACTATGATATAGTTCACAGACTCTTTACTAGTGCCCTTGCAATATGAATAATATCTGCTCTACCGCAAGCGAATTGAGCTTCAATACAATAAGAAAAGAAAATCTGAATGCTTTGAAATACAGAAATCTGTTGTGAATGAATCGCTATCAGTGCCAAGAAGGTGTTCATTTAAGCAAAGTTCTTGTTCCTTTAGCCAGAGCATTTACAATTGGAAAAATCTGTTTCACCATAAGGGTGTTCCCTTAGGCAAAGTGTTCTATTAGGAGGTGTTCTTATATGTGGATACTGTACTACTCTTATCTAATTAATAGCAACAAGTTTTATAGTTAAACACCTGAAGTATCTGACTTTAATAGAGGCAAAGAGGGCAAGTCAAAGACAAACGCATTGTGGACTTGCTGATACACACCAACCTGTCTGTAATTTTATACCAGAGAGAATTCCATTTCACAGCACAGGGTGCACCGCTCTGATTGAGAACAAAGGGCTGCAGTAAGTCTGACCCTTGTCAAAGTGTTCATGTGTTCACACTTAGAAAACAGAGTTTAAGTTATCCTCTTATTGCCGGGGAGCTACTTTAGCACTCATGAGAAAACCAGCTTTAAACCAGGTTTAAAAAGCATTGGAGGTGTACTGTACCCCTACAACAATGAGAAAAGTATAACAATGCTGACGGGCAAGAAGCTACTGTTCATTCACAAAGACATTGTACACTCAGCTCTGTGGAGGCCAGAAACAAGCCCTTCTCAGTGTGGAAGAGTGAAGCAAGTTCTCAAACCCAGCAGCTAGCAGCACTGATATATTACACTGAGAAAATAATACATTCAGCTGCTTTACATCTATCGCTAGATGTTTTTATTAAATGCATGTTTGTTGCTTGTTTTAAAAACAAGACCTTGACAAGTCAAGGGCCTTGTGTCTTTTTAAAAAGCTTTCTAAGAACCCTTTTAAAAGTATTCTACCATGCTTGTTAATGTAAACATAGGCCTTGTTGTTATTACTGCAGTGGTGTATCTGAAAGGGATTAGGTCTGGTGAAAACTCAGTCACAGCTGGATCCGCAGGAACATTCACTCAGCACCATTGTGCAAACAGGAGAGCTTCAGCTGTTGCATGCAGAGCACTTTTAGAGTCTGGTCTTGTCCTTTAGGGAGGTTGCAATGCATTTGAAGCCATTATAGTTTAAAGAAAACCTACAACTTATGACCAATGATTATAAATGACAAAGAACAAATGACTTTATGTATTTGTACATATGCACAGCTTACTAAACATATTCCGGTTTTCTTGGAATTCATCTCTAAAAGTAGAGGAACTTTTTCATTAGAGTTGTTGTGTCCTTAAAGACAACACATCCTTCTTAGTGTATTTTGCATTATATTATAAACTATA
>JAGXEW010001386.1:0-21134 GCA_030684275.1 Acipenser oxyrinchus oxyrinchus | reverse complement strand
AACAGTCTCTGTTCCCATGGTGTGCAGTAATCGTGCCACAACAATGCCCGCAGTTCAAAGGTTCCCAGACCCACACTGGGAGCCATTGTTCTTCCACATCAGTATTTATAGCTCCTTCCAGCTCAAGGGCATGACCTTGCGTCTGCCACGGCTCGTTCATTCAGCACTGCAAGGCTTTCCCATACGTGTTGTCACTTAGCACAATATACCCTGGTGTAGGAACTTCTCAGCTGTTTATTCCACACAAAGGGCAAGTGTTGACAAAAATAAGGGCTTGAGGAGTTTGGCTGTGCAGCCACTGGAAGCAACTGTAGTCATTTCTTTCTTGTATATTTGTTTGACCGGCTGGCTTTGGCAGCATGGGAGATTACAGTATTGTTTGGTTGCATGGGTAGCTGTCCTGTACTCCGCTCACACACACTCCATTTCCTGGGGTCTTAACATCTATTTTAGTAAAACGCATTATTATGAACAAGCCATACTCACTTCTACCAGTTTAAAGGGAGAACAAAATCTGTTTTTCAAATGTTGCCTCTGAAGGACAGAAACACACACACACACACACCCAGATATATTTCATTTTTGGCTGTCACTTTTAGGCAAAATTCCCATCCGCTCATGTCCTTTCTTTTTTCTACAGACGTACAGGAGGTACGTAACTATGGTGGATCCAATAGTGACTGGGCTTAGACCCCCAACAAACTCATTCACCTAGAAGATAATCCAGTTAAATTACAGCATTTAAATTACAGTACAGGTGGCACTGTGGGCTACGGGAAATGTATACCATTTTAAAAGGGAAGTTATTTCAGCTATACCCATAATAATATTTCTATTTCTATTTTTTCTTTACTAGTTAAAATTAAAAGAAACAAACAGAACAAATTCTGGTTGTTGCAATAATACAATTTTAATTCCTATTGTTTACCCTTGTTAAGATTAAACATATCCCCATAAACCATGTACTGAACATAGCCCAAATACATTTGTGTAAACATTTCAAAAGCATAAAACAAACAAAACAATATGTATCATTGCAGAAGAAAAATGTATACAAGCATTTAGTTATTTTTGTCAGTTTTATATGCAAAATATATTCTTTATTTTTTAACTACGAAGTACAAACTAAAGAGTTCAGACAAACCAATATATGCTAAATAATAATAATAATAATAATAATAATAATAATAATAATAATAATACAAATCTTGTTATGTAGGTGAATTTGCAGCACGGTTCCGCTGCAGTACAGCCTTTAACATTTAAAAACTCCCCACCCTTCGTTAGCTCCAACACCGTTTTCACTTCTCTCCCAATCATTGTAGAGCACAAGCAGATACTGCATTGGCGTGCATTTTAAATGGAAATCCGAATAACAAATACAGTATTCAAGAGTATGTCCAAGTACATACATACTGATGCTCATCCTCGCAATACACTGAGCTAAACGATATCCTACCCAAGTTCCAACATACCCAAGGTTCTACAGATAGATGTACATGTAAAACTCTAAAAAGTGTTTGCAATCATGCCAATGCCTTTGTTATTTGCCTGGGATTTGCATCCCTAGCAGGGTGGAATAAGTAAGATAGCTTCTAGAAATGTTTCATTGGCTGTGACTCACTGCAGTGACTGACCGCTCTGTAACGTGCATTAGAAATGAAAACTTCTACTGCACAAGGATTGTTAAAAGAAGTGAAAATGATGCTAAAACGGTACAGAAATAGTAAAGGCTAGCAGCACTTCCTAAAAGGCTGCAAGGTAATATGGGAGGTGTATTTCCCAAGGGCTGCACTGTTAGCTGGGTGACAAAGTTAACTGGAATTCATTCAAAAACAAAACGTAGCCAAGCAAACACTAGAGTACAGTGCAGAGACCTGACAGGGTCATGCTACTGCAGCAGTGTTACCTATGCGATCTCAAATCAAGCTCGGACTGCTGTACTATTTAGATCAAAACAAAAGGGGAAATATCCTTCTCAAAGTTTGGGTTTGTTTAACATGCCTTTGTCAAGGGAAAGTGTGTTTGACAACAAACAGCAAAGGTACTTATAAACTTTTGATGCCATGATAACTACACTCACTTCTTTCTATTTAAATCAATTAATGTGCTTGCATAGAAATCTGTGAATGCATGCATCCCAATTTACTTCATTTCACATTTTTTTGTATTGTATTATTTATTAGCATGTTTAAAAAATTCATGATAAAAGGGCTCAGCTCTACTTATAAAATTAATTCTTTATTTTTTTTGCAATTTAAATAGTACGGTTTTGGAAAAATAAGACATTTTGAAAAAATATCACTTTTAAAATCCACATCCAGTTACAATTAAAACACTCTGCAGCATAAAGCATTTTGTGCAGATTTACTCAACACTGCATGTTTGAGAACACACACACACACGTCTAAAAAGATATACAAATTGCCATTTAAACACAGAGAACAACAAAAACCAAGGAAACATAACAGATAAGCTAAAACAGAACTCACATATTAGAAAACAGCAATGCAATGACATTTAGGAAACTGTACTGCAATGCTTGCAGTATGTTTCAGGGATCATGTAAGTGCCAACAAGCTGCAGCCAGGGTTGGGCTCAATACCTGCTTATTCAATTCCAATTCCTTTTTAAAATCAATTCCAGTTCCATTTCCAATTCCTGTTCCAATTCCATCGAAAGAATTGGAATTGATATTTTAGACTGTGATTGTTCAACTGGCTGCATTTGAAGCTAATTTAATTGGCCAACAGTGACTTTGATTGAAGTCATTCGTTGCCACCGTGAGAAGCTCATTTTAACAGAATACTGCTAATTGCAATTTTGATCAATGACGTGTTGGAATTGATTAAAAGGGAATTGATTTTACAAAGGAATAGTGAAATGGAACTGGAAATGGAAAACAGGAATCGACCCCAGCCCTGGTTAAACCAAATCAAATGCAGGTGCAAAAAAAGACAGCAACATTAACGACACAGTTAAAATTTAAATTCCTTGAACCGTAAAGTCTGGTTTCCATGAGCACTGCAGAGCTGAAACTTATGAAAGTATCCTAAAAATATATATTTTAATATACAATATTACACATTTTTTTACCCTCTTTAACAAGGGTGGCGTAGTCGGACTGTTAACTGTCCCACGTCTGTCAAAAGAAGGTTTTACAACCTGGGCAGAACTGCTGCTCATGCGTGTTACATATCACAGCGCAACACGGGAGAGTGCAAATGTGCAACAACGGATACCACATTTGGGCTTTTTGAAGCAACCAAATTTTTGCCCCAAATACATGTAAATGAGGCAGCAAGGAATGGAATGACAAAACAAGAAAATAAAAAAACGCAGCGTGGTTACTGTAACCACAGCTTACCATAAAGGAAAACCAGTTACCTAGAAAAAAAAAGGACCACTATAGAATATTTAAAATCAGCTGACTGTGCTACTTAAAATTACATTGCCTACACCAATGCGTATTGACTAAAAGCCTAGAAAAAGGAAAAAAAAAATGAAATGAAAAAAGGAGAATGTATTCATGAAGACAGACGATGATCGGATTTCCTATAAAATATAAAATATAAGACATGAAGTTAAGCTTGGCTCCACCAGAACCCATGGAGAATCTGCAGAGCATTTGTAGTTCCTTGAGATTCATAACTGGGAAGTCAACAATCAAGTCTCTATATTGACTGTCCTACTGGTGCTTAAGACAGCAGCCCAAGACCAGAAGCATGCTCCATTGGGCAAACAACTGGGATCTTCACACTTGACGTGAGTTGTTCATAGATAATCAAATAATCCCATCTTCTCCATCCCTACCCCAAGCACCGGACTAGGAGACCAAAACTCAAGACCCACCAGTTTCTGCAGGACCACCATTTCTTAAATCCTTCTGGACTGAAAGGTGAATCTAAGGTTTTAAAATCCAAGGGCCAGTTTCACAAAGCACTGCTAGTACTTAGCAGGCTGCTAACTCGCAAGCTAAGTGGTTTTAGTAGGTTGCTACCTACAATGGCTTTGTGAAACCAGCCACAATTCCCCAACTTTCACGAGCGTCTGCACTGGTTTCACTGTCCTCTGTGCATCTTATTGCTTCCTCACTTTGAAAAGCCACTCCAGATACACCACATAGACTCCACTTCTCCATGTGCCGCAGCTCATTGAGGGTAGGAAAATTGATTTTGATTCATTTAAAAACCTTAGCAACTACTCCTGCAGGGCGCAGAGACAGACTCCCCTGTGCTCGATCCAATTGAAGCGTCTCCAAGGTTCTTCGGTAGGAGCCCTGGAGGGGATTGGGGGCAAGTTAAACTCAGCTATACAAACGGCCTGAGAGACTGGAAGGATCAGAGCTTCCCCTGGTACTGTACAAGTCTTGTATGGGTTTAAGTCAGTTCATAATAGTTGTCTCCTATTTGTCAGTTACAAAGGATCATTTGTAGGTTTGTGAGCTGAGAGGTTCTGAAAGCATGACATCCGTGGAAGCTGGGTTCTTTGGATAATGCCTACAAATACACAGTGAAGTGGAAATGACAGTGTAGTCTTGGACAAGTGTACATACATGTTTCTGTATAACTACACAGAACTTACTCAAACTGCAATGTTCATGATGTGTTGAAGGTCTCTTCTAAGATGCGGTTAGGAGATCATGCATGACAGAATGATGGTCAAGCATGTCAACATGTTTAAAAACAGAACAGCGCTTAGTTCAAAGATCTCCACAGACTTGACCCTTTCTGTAAGACATGTTGATAACCAAGAGTGTTTGTTTGGCAGGGGTTTTTGGTCACCTTGTTTGATGGCCATACCCTTTGGTGAATCCCCAGTTGGTTTTTTCTGTTTAAAGTCTGGACCAGTAAGGATAGAGCCGTGGGTGGGACAGAGTGCGGACTTGATTCGTGGGCTCGCCCACTATGTCCTTTGGGGGTCTGGGGACAGGGGGTCAGTGTTGGAGCCGTCCATATTGGGGATAGGTAACGGCAGGTGGCTGTTGAAAACACTGGGGAACTGAAACAGAGAAAACAGAAGAAGAGGACGAGTAAGGTAGTGCTGGGAGGAACGTGGGCTTTTCATGTTGGAATATTCTTTAAAAATTTAAAACAAATATTAGAACTAGCTGCAAAACAAGTACAAGTATAATTTAAACTATATTACATGCAAGAAAAAAAAAACAACTCTCAAATTAAGGTACAATTTCTGTCCGGGTTAGAGAGAAGTCCAAGGAAACAATTTTCTCCTATGCTGCACAGCAACACTTTTATGCCTTCTGCAAACCTGACTTCTAACTTCACTTATTTAAAAAGCAAAAATGTTAAAATCCTTCAATGTCAACAGACCATAAAACAGGACGTACATATCTTACATGCTGATTGTGCAGTGTAAGCATTTCTGTTATGATATGACCCTAATCAAAGTCAGACAAGTTAATCATTGACACTGGCTGAGAACAGTAGAGCGATGAAAAGAAACAGGACAGTGGATTTTAAAACTGTGGTTACATGTCAAATACACTTTGCACTGTTACCTGAAATAAGGTGTGTGCTCCTTGTCTTCTGGCAGGACTGAGGGGCGCCACTGGACTGAGCGTGCTCCAGAAGTGGATATTGGAGAGCAAAGGGCTTGGAGTCAACAGCAACGTGGGGGTCTGCAAGAGAGAGAGAAACGTAGGAGTCAATGAAGTTTAACAAATAGAGAGATGTACGTTCTGTGTCTGGAAGAACATTGTGGCTCAATAAAATTGAGTGTTTAGAAAACAGTGCAAGCAGAGTTCACAAAGATCAGCTTCACACACACACACAGTTATGTGGGTGGTTATAAGGAGCATAGGCACGATATTTAAGACAGGCACTCATTAGTACTAGTGAGAAAAGCTACCTGAATCTTCTCCTGATGACAGACCGTCGCTGTACCTGAGTTCTCTCAGAACATTAGGTAACTGATCACTATCTGATTTCTGTTGCTAGGTGCTACATTGCTGTGTCTAATGATGATGTTTGAGCTATGCGTGTGTAACTTTTAAATACTGGAATCAATAAATGGAAACTTACTAACATAGCAAATTATATTATGCGAGCTCATTTGCAGGCACCAAATTAGTTTCCTTACACAGAGAGAGAGAGATGAACTGGACACAGACCTGTCAGCTTCACTTGTGGCACACGCTATACAGTACAGTGTTCCCTCTCTGACTTGCACATTATTATTACAGAAATGAACACAACGAGCATCCTATAATAGCATTCTTATTACTTTCATTCCAAAACACTGTCCATTTGCATTGGAAAAACAGAATAACAGCAAAACACTTCACAATGAATCAAATTCCTCAGTCTTGGCATAAACAGCCGGGAGACATTTGTGTACCTGCTTCTCCTTATTGATGCAACGCCATAAAAACAGATCATAGATCAAATTTCCATTTTTCATTCTTTATTCCTTAATAGAACAAAGTTAAAAACAGAGCAACATTTCAGCCATACGGCCTTCATCAAGCTACGTCTGCAAACAGAAGTTTGTTGCATAAATAACTTGACTCTGAGCCCAAAAGCGTCATGCGATTCAGACAGTGCTCCTACATTGCCAACAATGCCTTTCTTCCTCTGTTAATCCTGAACTCGCTGTGTGACAATCCAGGCCTCCTAATTGTACTCATATAATTCAGTGACCCTGGCTCTTGGGTGTTCTCCTTTGTGAGATTCAGAAAACAAAGCCAGACCCTGACACATATTACAGGCTATGTGGATTAGGCTCTGTCTCTTAATAGACTGCCTTTTTTGTTTGCATGCTTTTCTTCCCAGTTATTTGTTTTATGAGTGTGTGTTTAAGCCAAGAGAGAGAGAGAGAGAGAGAGAGAGAGAGAGAGAGAGAGAGTGAGATGTCGTCAAAAGTTTGCATACCCCAATGTGTGGAAATATACATGCGTTGGGGATTTAAACTGTTGATGACAACTTTGTTGTCAATACTTTGTGCTTAAGCATTTGTTTATTTCTTTCTAAACAAAACCTGATTTCTACACAAATACTTATTCTTTCTTGATTATATATAAAAATCTTTAAAAAAAAGCATTCACCCGAATTTGGAAAACAAATTCACCCAAAAATCAGACGCCCTACTTATAAGACAATGTGTGTGTCTATGTGATCTATTGCACACCAGCACCTCCTGCTGGACAAAAGAGGTATATGCCTAATTCAATATGTACCTAATTCAACATTAAAATGCATTTAATAAATGTTGGATTATTTTTAAAGTCAAACGTATTGCACCCTTGTAACTGTCTGAATATTCACTCCAAACACGGACGTTAAATTGACATGAGATTAAGAATTCATTCTCAAAACTATTTAAAAAATGTTATATTAACAAAAATATTAATACCGTAATTTATGCTTGAAAAAAAAAAAAATTATATATATACTTTTTTACATCCGTAAAAGGCCCCCATTTTACTTCTGACCTTTTTTGTTTCCCAAAACCTTCTTTGATTCCAGGAAAGCTATCTTTTCCTGTTACCTTCCTGAAGTCCACTTCCTGTGTTAAGACCCTAGACCTGAAATCGTTTCCCATTCCTGCCTGTCGCTATGCCATGTGCAGTTTCCGTTTAACTCTGGTTCTGTACCAGATTAAATAAAGCTCTGTTTGCAAGCACTTCTTTCAGGTAGTCTGGCTGGTTTTTTTCCACCTGAACTTATTTCCCCGCCCTCTTTCACGTCGTTAACCAATCAGCTGCTTCCCTTACTGACTGACTGAAGACTACCAAAAGGTAAGTCAACCAAACTCAAAACTTAATCTTTAGCTTGCACACCAGGTATCGCTTTTTTGCGATAAGAAGCGCTTTCCTGCAAAACCACCCACGTGAGACGCACACAGCACAGCGTGGGACAGGCGGACAGATTTGTGGATCCATTTCATTACGGAGAACCCCTTTAGGCTGACACTGACCTGCAGGAAGGCAGGGGTGAGAGAGGCGGTGGGGAGCGAGGGGCTGGCCAGGCTCAGCGGGCTGGGTTCACTGCTGGTCACCACTAGGGTGGGGGTCAGCTCCAGACCCTTGGGCTTCTTGGCTTTCCCACCGTGGTTGCTGCCGCTGCTGCTGCTCCCGAGGGGATCCCTGGGTGTCCTGGGACGGCTGCACCTGGAGAAGGGAGGTGGGGAGGGCACGTTAGAATGAGGTTCCATTTATACATTTTCATTGAACCTGTTCATATTTCTCTTGCTGTTTCAGTGTTTGTGCAGTACCTGCAGCTCTGGAGGCTGGGAGGATACGGACTTGACATCACTGTCACAATCACCAGCTCCTGGGACGAGTCTGGAACCAGACTGGGGAGGGAGAGCTTGAGGAGCCAGGGGCGGGGCTGGGGAAGGGGGAGGAGACGCTTGGCACAGTGGGAGGAGGAGAAGAACGAGGTGCCTCTTTCACACATTTATTGTCTGTCCGGCGTTTAACATGAGGCTCTTGTGGTTCTGTCCTAACTGCAGGGGGAGGAGCCTGCGGAACAGGGGGCAGGGCTTTTGGAATCATCTCCAAGGTAACGACGGGAATATTCCAGGAAGGGGCGGTCCCAAACTTGATGACAGACTGGGGAGGCTCCTGCGGCGGTTTCTTCTCAGTTAGCTTTTCTTTGGGATTCTCCACCTTGATGGATTTGAAGAGCTGCGTGTGGGCGTGCAGAGAGTTCAGGGTGAAGGAGGTGTACAGCCCCGAGTGGATGTAGTCGTTTCGGCTGGAGGTTTTGCTGGAGGCCTGGCCCGCTGCTCCCCTCTCCCCCCTGCTCTGGTTCTCCTTATCCCTGGGGGCCTCGCCCGTCTCAGGGGCCCCACCACCCCCGTCAGCAGTGCCCTCCCCTCTGCACCCTGAACTTGGCTCTTGGCTCAGGATCTCTGGGTACCTCACAAAGCGGTACACAAACTTCTGACCATTCACCTTCTTGATGATATCCTGCAACAAAAAAAGAAAACGTTAATCTTCAAACCTAAAATAAATTGCTTAATCAAATCTATCGTCAGAAGTAGCAGGCAACAGGGCGCTCTGGTGGTTCTGTCCTGGCTACATGGGGAGGAGCCTGTGGAACAGGGGGCAGGGCTTTTGGAATAATCTCCAATCTCCTGTGCCTGACCCATGGAGTTCAGGTTCCAGCTACGGGCACACCCCTGCCGTACCACACTGTACCTTGTCGTAGTAGTAGCGCAGCGCTCGGCTCAGCTTGTCGTAGTTCATGCTGGGCTTGTTCTTGCGCACCCCCCAGAGCCTGGCCACTTCCTCGGCCTGCAGCAGCTTGAACTCGCCGTCATCCGAGGTCCAGCGGATCAGATGCTCCTTGCGGGGGTCAAGCAGGAGCTGCACCAGGAACTGCCAGAGAGTGACCGAAGAGTCCATCGCTGCAGAGACACGGGGGTCAGAGGATTGGTGGAACAGCTGGTTCCATCGCCAGCACTGCATAGTTTACAGCAGTCTTCTGTTCACTCTTAAGAGAGTAAGCAGACTTTCTTGCCTGTTCACTTTTCTGCAGTACTTAAAGCAATTGCAGCCCCCCAAATCGTTTCGGACATTTTCTCCGCAGCGCACATCCATTCACTATATAGATCTCAAATGCAGTCTCAGCAAAAGTGTATTTTAATTTTAAAAACATGGTGTCTGGTACTACAGTACGAAATGAATCTACGATGCAGTTTTAGAAATATACTTGTGGTATAACCAGAATACTGAATAATCATTCGTGGTATGTGGTTTTTATTTGCCTCAAGATGATGTCACTATTCTGTTTAAAATAATTTGTCATGAATTTTAAGATTTCAAGATAGAGTCAGGGCTAGTGGTTTAGTGTGACATCCTCCTCCAGCGAATAAAAACCACAGACCACGAACACTCCTCGCTCAGTATCCTCTATATAGGGTGTCAAACTGCAGTCCTCGAGGGCCGCAGGGTCTTCTGGTTTTCATTCCAACTTAAGCTCTCAATTAACATAATTGATCTCATTATTTGTTCAATTGGAGAGATTTAATGTTTGTCAATGTCTTTTACAGTTGATTAAAAAAATTGCACTTGATTCAAGGTACACTACCTATAAAACATTGTGAAACCTACAGAGAAGTGTTACATGTGTCCAGTTAATCAAATAATTAGACCAATTAAGCCAGAAGGCCCTCCAGGAACTGAGTTTGAACCCCCTGCTGTGTATAATCCTAACTACCACAGACTGGTCACTCATCAATGCTCAGGATTCAAAAGCTGCCATGCAGTCTAAAGGCCTCTCAAACTGGACCTGTCTCCTATATTAACTGTTCCAACACTGTCTCACAGTGTGGCTTTACCAGTATTACACACCTACAGTCCAGTTTAAAAGGGAGACTGTCAATATTTCATCTTTTTTTTATCATTGATCAGAGTGGATCTTTTCCCACTGCTTCTTCTGGGTTCTCTCAAAACGGGTCACATCTAATATACACAGTACTTCATTTTAGAATTTAAAATACCTGGATTTCCTGTAATTGAGTGAACGGCTTTAAAAGCAGGTTTTCAGCTTGATTCAGCTCTGCAGTGAACATAAGCAGCTTAAATGACACATCTGTCCTGATGCAGCCCTTCGCCATTATCAGAAATGTTACACTAATTCTGCACAGGCATTTTTAAAATACTACAGTCAAATCTGTGTAACCACTTTTAGACTGGAGTGATATATATATATATATATATATATATATATATATATATATATATATATATATATATAGTTCTAATGTTACGTCAGAACTACTGAATGCTACAATGTGAGAATAGTTTTTTTTATTTATTTATGTATTTATTTTTTTTACGAAAGGTAACAGCCACTGTTAAAAAAATAAATAAATAAATAAACAAATAAACTCCCAGTTCTGTAATTATCGATCTATCAACTCCAACGCTAAGCAGTTTACCGCTTAGAAGAATTATTGGTAATGTCTACATCACAGAGCACCCCGTGTAAGGGGTAGGTAACTTTAGATTTGATATATATATATATATATATATATATATATATATATATATATATATATATATATATATATATATATATACCCCTATAGCCAGGCCCAAATAGAAAGTATAGTGTAGTTCTTGAAAGACTACGGCTAGCTCCATATCTCCCCAACGTTAGGCACACCAAAACAATCTCCTCCTGACATCTTTCTCTTGACAACGTTTCTGCAAGTTTCTGCAAGTTTTATTTTCAAGTTTCCGTGTTCGACTGCATCGAATTGCTGCGCTATTTGTATAAACCACAAGACAACAGTGCAGAAACAAACTCACCTAGTCGTTCGAGTTGCACTCGCAAGACGTGAAAGAACGCGGATAAATATTCATTCTAGTATTAGTTCTATTCTGTACGTACAGTAATAATATCCAAACGAAATATAAAAAGCAGACTGTCTAACTAAGAACAGGAAATTAAACTCGCTCTGAGATCACTTCCTTTTTTCTTTGCGTTTTTCTTGTTGTTTTATCAAAGTGTTTTTTTTCTTTGTCCAACATCACAAATCCCCAGCGGCTACATTTTAAAACCCGCTTGTAAAAAAAAAAAAGAAATGTTTTTTAAAAAGTCGATTTTGGCGATCACACAAAACGATCGAT
Source organism: Acipenser oxyrinchus oxyrinchus (assembly GCA_030684275.1). Lineage (NCBI taxonomy): Eukaryota > Metazoa > Chordata > Actinopteri > Acipenseriformes > Acipenseridae > Acipenser > Acipenser oxyrinchus. Next base: position 9,532 of record JAGXEW010001386.1, on the reverse strand, counting down.
ACTAATAATGAAAGACACACGTTTGTATTTTTTCTCTCTCTCTCTCCAGAAAACCCAAAGTACACAGCGATTAAGTTGGGCTACTGCAAGCGTGCGTGGGAGGATCTCAGCATTTAATTTCTGGTGCAGCCGAACCGATTAAGAGATCAGAGCAAGCATCGATCGACCAGTGATTCCGGTTGTTATTTTGTGAGCACTGAACTAAAACTTTGTGTCGATTTTAATACTGAATACCCGCTCTACTCTTCCAACCCGCTAAACTTGTTGCTGATATTTTTGTTCAGAATTTCCGAGAGGTTCCATTTCCGCCTCGTGACAGGGCAGGCGTTTCATCCGGGTCCAAAATCCTCCGTGTTCCCTGACGAGACTCAACCCCAGAGTCGATTTTGACAGTGCAAGTAACATGTATCGTTTTCTCTTAAGGGAACTGTCCATTACGATTTAAACCAGTTCTTAATTCCAACACACAGACACAGACACGTTGCTTTATCTGTGCTTTCAAAATAACCGTTCGAAAGAATGTATTACAGTTTTACACCGGCCTTTACCTATTATCTATGTTCAGTATAGTGTGCAGTGACAAATGTACAATGCACAATTAAAAAATAAGTAATATGCATATGGTGTAGTTTAACGACACAGTTATATTTGGTTTTCCTGCTCTTCCGTTTCATTATGACGGCTTGTCTCGTAACATTTAATTTGTAAGCTTTTGATGCCATTGCTGAACCCATTCTGTACACTTAAATCACCTCACTCGACCTTGCTGAAAATACCAACACCTGCCCAGGTAGTATCCAATTGACCGTCTAAAGCTTTGGGACAAAGCTGTAGAACCCAGATAAAAGGTTTTGCAGAAAAAAGATGCATTTATGAGTGTTGACAACACTGATGACGCACCAAAGTGGTCGCATACTACAGGTTTGTAAAATGCTCAGTCTTGCATATAGTGCTGCGACCGCAATATAATATTTGTACTGCAGAGGGCGCCGGTTGTCAATCCATTCTCGGCTCAACTCTGCTGGCTCCTTTTTATTTTTATTTAGTGAAATTAAATAATACCGGGACATTATATTCAATAAGGCTTCTCCTTTAACAATGGGATTATTTCATTTCTTGTTTATTTCTCTTTAGTCAGGAGCCCTCGGTGTTTTGCTGGCCTGTTCTGCATGTCTACCCCTCTATCACGGATACCTTATCACCAGGATCCTGCAAGAAACAGATATAAATAGAGAGCTCAGCCCAGATACAGTTACAGCCTGACCAGTCCACAGCCTCAATGCAGCAACTCCACAGAGATTTTACACTGAAAAACTGGCACTGGAGGTCAGGGTGGGGCGGTGGTGTACTGTCGTGATATTACAACAGAGCCTTAGATGATAGATTGCTTTACTTCTAAAAAAAACAAATTGAAAACAACATGAAGGAAAGCCAAGCCAGGTTCGTTGCCAGCAGATTTTAGATTACTGTTGATAACTCCAGGCTGCCACCATGTATCCCACATCTCAGCAACATATTCAATAAAACAAATGCTTGTTATAAAGTGACATTGTTTAAGTAAATATAGACGTGGAGCTTTATTGAAATGATTTTACATAACTCAAAATACCCCCCCTGCAGTATCTCTCTTCAAAAATCAGATTTGTGTGTTTATTTGCATAGAGATTCAACTACCATTTAACTCTGTATATATGTTTTCTGCAGGAACCTTGACTCTCAAACTTTACTCTGTAAACTAAATGAGCGACACACCCACAGACTGCCACAAACAACACAACGAGATTGGATTTCAGAGCTTACTTTTATTGTGACAAAGTAAAAGTAACACTTCAAAAAAGTGATTTAAATCTGTCTTTTAAAATATGTAACAAATATAAAACGCCATAGTTTTCTTTCTTATCATTCGCTGTCGTTGATGATGATGATGATGATGATGATGATGATGATGATGATGATGATGATGCCCCTGTGAGGGTAGTCAAAAAAATGATGAACCCCAAATAGGTTTCAACCAGGCAGTCTGGTTACACAAAGGGAGTTGGCAATTTACAAGCCAAGTTCAGTACTGGAAGAAAAACAAGCATGGAGATGCCCCTTCTATGATTTTTTAACAATACCTTTTCTTTTTTTATGCTTTGTGTTTTTCTGGGTGTTTTTCATTTGCCAAAACCGCTTGCCTCTGGATCTCCTCAGTCTCTTCACACAATATCTATTTTTAATAGAACACACTTGAAGCGTGGGCCGCCTCAGTACAAATCTATGCTTCCTTGTGTGCTGATTTCCATGGAGACCAAGACTAAAAAGAGGAAGGGGCAGGTTCACGGTGCAGGACTAAAATACATTCTGAAGATAAAGGAATTGTACATTTATCTAAATTGTTTCTTAGTTGTATCGTAACAGTAAAACATTTATTTCCATTTCAGAAATAATGCAGCATTCTCACTAGGGTAAAACCAAAAAAAATGTGAGGGGGGGAGGGGAAGAGACCGCGTGTGACGCATATCTGATTATTTCATTTTGGCCCGTTCCATCATTTTTCAGGGAACACAAAACAAAAATACAACATCAAAAATACATAGCTGAAAGGACTGCGTTTAAAAATAAGTAGGCTTCCATTTAGATGTACTGTATTGGTTTTGTTGGTACAGTACTATATTTCAACAGAAGTATTTAAATTCAGAACGATACGATTCTGAAAATATCACTTGCCAAAACTAGAGACGACACATGGACTGTAATACAGTGCATGCTTTTAAAGCCGGTACATAGTGCAGCAGTATGTAAAATTCCCATTAACGACCCGACAGTAAAATGAAATCTAAATGTTACCCATGCACAGAACTGCGTAAAACGTAACAGGCAATGCAATTTAGAAAACCAAGATTTTAAAAAACTAAAACAAAAAAACAGTTTCCAGAATTAAAATAGTCGTCAGTATTGAAAATTGCAGAAAGTGCTTGATAAGGCCCTGATGTCACAGTTCACTTGTAAATGAAAATGCACAAAAACAACTAAAGATTACAGTATCTAGAACTGTTTAATGATGAACTGTTACATTACCCTAGCTTGTCCTGTTCGCTTTGTTTTGGCTGCATTTTCGTCAGGTGAAACTGGAGGAAGCTCTGTGTAACTGCACAACACAGACTGTGACGGATATTCAGATAAATTGTAACAGTGAAGAGATGGGCTTTGTATCAGACAACTGGAGACGGAGTCGGAAACCGCGTGTGATGGGGAAGTGCATTAATTTGTTACATATACATAACAGGGATTGATTTTATTCTTAATACAAAGGAGGTAAAATGCGACTGACGTGTATCTAGGTAATGGATAACCGAAGTGCTGACTGCATAAATGAAAACAAACAAACAACAAAACACCCAGAATAATTGACCATGCAAGTGCACTAGTTGTTAACCCTTGTAGTCTCCGGAGGTGCATGCTGCAGAACCTGCTTCCTGGGTGGGTTAGCTGGTGGTTCTGCAGAGCCGACGGTCCTGTGGCTGCGGTGCACCTTGGTGTGTTTCGATAAGTGATCGCCCCGGGCAAACTTCTTCTCACACATGCCACACTGGTAGGGCTTGATCCCCGAGTGGGAGCGCCTGTGACGGGACAGCTCGTCTGAGCGTGAAAACCTGCAGAGAAACCAACAGCAAGCTTTCAGAGGACGACACCCCAGTCTCTTACTCTGGTGTATACAACTCTGAAGTCACATGCAAATCAAGGGAATTCTTTATGGATGTCGGTGCTTTCACACAAAGGCATCAGTGCCTGATAAGAAAAACGGCAGTTGTTCACAGTACAGTTTGTTTATGTTGCCCTAAACTACATTTAGCTAGAAGGACATTATAGTTTAACGTTCAGGTCTCTTACTATTATTTAACAGATTAAGTACCAAATAAATTGATGTCAGTTCAAAATGCTTCAAAAAAACTACAAAAAGTAGCCTGGCCTCATACAAGGACAACGATACTTAATGGGTTAAGGTGAAACTGAAGACGGCACTAGCTACTGAGTTTCTTACAGTGTGCCTTTCTGTTAAACTCGATTTACTCCATGCTTGATTTTCCTATATGTGTTACAATATCCTGTAGATCTTATATTCTGTTTGAACAGGCACAGTATGAAAAATAAATACAAAACACCCTCAGCAAACTATAGAAAGCTCGGATCACTCCCGATGATAAACATTTCACCTGTGATACACTGATCATATATGGCAAAGCCAAAGTGTAAACAGTATAAAATCACTAACTGTGGCTTATAACCCCAGTTTAACAGCACTGCCATAGCAGCTCCTGTAGTTCCAATATGTTGAGCAGCTCAAAGCCAGTGTGATAGATGCAGAGTGCTCGGATTATCCTTACTGCAGTAGGTGCAGCTCATTGTGCTCCTTCACCATGGAGGATTCAGCAACTGCATCTGTTTTGGGATGTTAGGAAACAGCAGGTGGGGTACTCAGCTGCTCTCATTTTGCAGTCCAGGGAGTACACTGTTCTAGTTTCAGTATGAGTGCTGCTAACAACAAGTGTAAAAGGCTTCTCCTGAGTGTGCTCGCTAGGATTGAATTGAAAAAAAAACAGGAATTGACCTCAACCCTGGTGCTCACTACCACAAAAGAGACACAGCACAGGGAGGCTTGTATTTAACACACACACACTTCTGAAAATCACACACACACACAAGGACAGGCTCACCTCCAGCCGCAGCCTTGCCAGCTGCAGGTGTACGGTTTCTCTCCTGTGTGTCGTCGGAAGTGTGCCTTGAGGTGGCTGCTCTTTGTGTACATCTTCTCACAGCCAGGGTGCAGGCACTTGTGGACCCGCATCCTCTCCGGGGAAGCTTTGGCAGTCCTGAGGGGTGCGGCTTTGAAGATGCTGGCACCCGTGCCCACTGCTCTCACCGCGATGGGCAAGGGGGCGATCTTCACGTACTTTTGGTCTGTGGTGCCACTGCTGCCGACGCCGGCAGGTGCCTGAGTGGTCGATACAGCCACCGTCTGAGGCAACAGCGTCACGGTCGGGGCACTCTGGACGCTGATCACCAAATGGGCAACTTGGAGGCTACCCTGGCTAGTTCGCGCTGCCTGGTGCCCAGTAGGGGTGGCAAGCTGTAAAGGCTGAAGTTGGAACAATATGGACATGCTTTCCATCGGGGCTGTGGAGACCACAATGGCCGGGGAGGCTGGGGTAGTTGAGGTAGTGCCTGGGGCATTGCTGGGTGATGCCAATGTTGCCCCTTCTTCAGGGTTGGTGGGTGAAGTTTCCACTTGCGAGCCAGGTTCCTGCTTGACCTCCGGCTCCGAGGGTCCCTGCTTGACGGGCTCCATCTTCTCCTTCAAGAACTCCTCAATCTCTTCCAGGGTGGGAGAAAAGTCACTGGAGAGGCTGGAGTTAAAGTCTGGCAGCCTGAACTGCTGGGGACTCCCATCTTGGTCCAGCACAGAGGAGAGGAGGAGCCCCAGCATGTCACTGTCCTGCAGCGGGCTGGAACTCAGGCTGCCAGTGTCCCGGGACCCAGGGCTTGAGCAGGACGCTGAGCTGGTGGAGTCGCTGCTCTCGTAACCCTCCTCCCCACAGACAGAGGGCGCCATGGCTCTGAAAGGCAGCACGGTGTTCTCACATGTAGCTGCCGCCGATGCTGTCAACGCATCCGAGTTGATGGGGAACGCTTGCTCGTGGCTGACTGAGACCATTTGGTTTTGTCCACAGAGTTTGCAAGCTTGCGAGCGCTGTCTGAAGGTTAAAAAGGGCTGATGATGAAAACGTTAATAATCCCAAATAATCCACCTGAGGTCATCAGCACACACGCTGCAGGTCCTGGAGTAACTGGAGAACAAAACAAAAAAAGTTAGAGCCGCACCGACTGCACAGGTCTCTGACAAGTTGGGTATGGAGTTAATAATAATAATAATAATAATAATAATATCTTCTGTTATTAACATGCTATAGGAAGCATGGTTAGCATTAAAAAAGGAATATAACACCTAACAGTTCATTGGTGGTGATGTGTAGCACTATTTGTCTTTCAGTTTGGAGATCTCATTCAATTTGGGTCAGGTCTATTGAAGGACTCATTTTTAATCACAGGTTGTACAGTATATTTAGTCTCAGTTCAACTCGAAACCCCCCACAAGAATATAGTACTTGTGCATGCAAGAAAAGACCCCAACTCCAATCAATCAATCAATCAATCAATAGCAAAACATTTCATCTAGATTGTAAAGGGAAAACAGGAACTAAAGCAACATGGCAACAGCTCGGTATACCACATTCAAGCATGGGGAAGCATACACAATATACATCTTGTTGTTTTAATATACCTAAAATTAAATTAATTATGACTACTGGCTTTTGCAACAGTATATTCGGTAGCAATGACACCCAGATACGTGGTTTTACTTACTGATCTCGACCTAATCCCGTCTACCACACAACGAGAGCTTAATTCAGCCCATATAAAACAAGACAGGTCGCCTGCCATGTGACTAGCTTGTGCGCTTCTCGTTTGTAAACTGATAGTGTAGCTTCCTCTTCTTCCTGATTGGCCGGATATTCCACCTGGCGGGCAGCCAGAAATCAAAGACACTCCGATTGGACGTCACAGCTGTCAATCACACAACCGCAACTAGATTCTCTGTGTCAAATTACTGCAAAAGAAAAACACAAAGTTGCAAAAACACCACTTGGTATTTATTTACACAGGCTTGTGTTAATTGGCGTTATAATTCTAGATAGAAATTAAACACAACAGAGGCCCAATGAATATTATGTAATCGTGTTACGATTTGCTAGGGAAAGAGGCATTTAAAACCAACGTCAAAATGGTGATCAGATCACACAGCTATCACAAGATGCACACGTAACGACCTTGAAAAACACGCATGCCGTTCTCTTTCCGGCAACTTTCTATGTTCTGAAATCCATATATTCTGCGTGCGTGTTTCTGAGCTGCATCCCGGCAGTTTAAATATCTGGTTCAGATTAAGTTTTACAGATCACGTGTGCGGCGTATTGATTTCCAGATGTTCCGAACTGCGTTTATGCTCGAGGGCTAAAGCGAGGAATGAATGGGAGGATGTGAACAGAAACGAGACACGCATTAAACTCTACAGGGGGGGCGGGGGAGAGCCTTACTGAATACAAAAGCTGATGTAATCACAGGGAGGGAAAACGTCATGCCTTAACTGCACACCCACCTACAAGTTTTTGTTTTAATGTTTTCTTTTAAATGTGCAATAATTTATAGACTTAAGGAATGCATTTTTACAGAAACACGTGTTTTAGTTACGCATCCCATAATATAAAACAGTTACTATAGCACCCATACAAGCCCGAAGGTGTGCTGCTGCCAAGTAATTATGACTGACGCTGTTTAACACAAAAACTTTCCCTCAGCAGGTCGAACCAGAAGAACTACGATTCAAAACAGGGGATGTGAGGGGAAAGTTTCCGTGAACTTCAGTAAATCCTCAAGTGTAACTCTTACGACTTGATAGCAATGCACGGTGTTTAATGAAACGTTAAACGATTTCACATTTACGTTATAAAAACAGTTTATTTATATAAACCGTATATTACAATACTATATACAGCTAGCGTATTTATTAAACGACGACTTGCCAGCTATTTTGTTCCAAGAATAATAAGTGCATTTAAAAGTCAATACTACCTTTCAGACCCTTAGCAGTAATCTGTATGTCCTTTAACTTCTTCAACCCGGCGCTCATCAAAGTTAGTCAAAGCATTCATTTAAAGTGCAGCGGCCAGCTTCCCACAAGCTTCCTCCAGTTCCATGTTGGCAGCCTCTCTCCAGAAGTCAGGCCAGTCTCATGACTCAACCCGGGGCTCGGAATCTATTCTAACGCTCCTATTGGCTCGCCGAGTGAAGGCTCGACTTGATAGCTTTGCGCTCATTGGCTGTCTTTACTCGGAGGCTCAGCCGAAGTCGTGGTATGACGTCTCCTTGTTGCCGGATTCCACGGAGCCTCACCCTCCCGTGTGATACTCGCTCACGTGGAAAATTGATAACGCTGGCACACACACACACACAGGAAACAATGACATGCTGAAACTAAATCATAAGCAGATCAACACAAGACACAGGGAACCTCTCCTCTGGTTAGCCGTGGAGGACACTGCTGGAAATGAAGTTGCAGGTCGAACACATGTTGACACAGGGAACCTCTCCTCTGGTTAGCCGTGGAGGACACTGCTGGAAATGAAGTTGCAGGTCGAACACACAGGGAACCTCTCCTTTGGTTAGCCGTGGAGGACACTGCTGGAAATGAAGTTGCAGGTCGAACACATGTTTTAATAGATGCCACATGTTTCTAATTTCTTCATAATCCAAAGTGTACATTTAGAGCACCGCGCGAAATGTATTATTTATGTTAATTGAATGCATTCGTAGAAATGGGACAAACACGGGATCCATTTGTATTTACTGTATATGATTTCTGAATAGATAACGCTGAATAGAATTCTAGCAGAAGTTTTTTTTTCTTAAAAGGTTGACATTGAAACAGCTTTGACCTTGATGTCTCCTGCTTTGGCTCTATGCCCGCATTTACCCCTGGCTATTTACATGTTTAACAGCCTAATAATATTTATGTGATGTGTAATAGAAACACCAACGCCAATTAACAAGTGTCCATTCACGATGTTTAAACTGTTATGATGGTACCGTGACATGCAAGGTCACCAGACTTCCATATTGAAAAACCGGGACATTTTTTCTTCAATTCATTGAAGCTGTAGCAACTCCGAAGCACTTAAAATAAGTATATACAAACACGATCATAGTTTTAAAAATTAAACAGTGTGTATCTTTTTTTTCTTTTTAAATAGCCATGGTCCAGGAAGTTAAACTGAATATTAATTATATTAAACACATAATCAGAATTAGTAAACACATTATTTTATTTTTGTATAATAAATTACTGTGCTGTCAACTTGCTGAGCACACTGCTACAGTGTTGTACTTTACAAAATGTGAATACAAAATAGCAAAACCGGGACTATTCAACAATGTTACTGTTTCTGACTGGGACAAAAACTGGGACAATCCCAGTTTACCCGGGACGTCTGATCACCCTATTGACATGACAACCGACCAGTTTCCATACAGAGCCCTTGAGTGTGTGCTGAAGCAGAGCCAGGATTGAACCAAAGTGAAGGGCAGACTCTGCATAATGGGCGCCCTCTGGTGGAACAGCCTTGAACAGCAAGTTTAGTAGTAGTATTATTTTTTTCACTTTTCAGAAGGGAAAACCTTTAATAGGATTAAGATTCTCAACACCGTGTCAGAATTCCATTCTCTTCTATAAGATTTCAGAAGAATAGATTCCTCTTGACATTTACCACACAACAGAATAAACAAAACAGTAAAAAAACAAACAAAAAAACAGTAACATCTGTAAACTCTTTTGCAGTATTCTTTACCACCTCACCCAGGAGTGATATACAGTACTGTAAACATTATCTCCTGGACCAGCAATACTCAACACAGTCTCCTGTAGTGCTCATATTCG
>JAGXEW010001385.1:0-21053 GCA_030684275.1 Acipenser oxyrinchus oxyrinchus | reverse complement strand
TGGAGAGGCGTGCTTAAGCCAGCCACCCACTGAGCAGCCCTCATCCCTCTTCAATGGAGACTTCATCAGCTCCACTGCCCACACCTCCCACATGGCAGAAACAAATAAGCAGTGGTTTAAAACTAAAGCTATCTGGACTAGGAACAGAACACACTGTACAGTGGAAACTTAAACACTTTGTGTTTTATACAAAAGCATTTTGTAAAACCATAAAAAGGGAAGTTTGAAGACACCAATATGGCAGTAAGCGAACTACCAAAGTGTAGTCCGAGCACACTCTGTGCATGGAGAGCGGCGCGGGGTGTCCCCTATTGAAGTTTCAGTGTCACAGCCTGCCTGTATTGTGGTTTACATGAAACCAGCCTGCAGTGCAGGCAGTGCTCAGATAATATGAAGTGTGCTGTGGCACAGATAAGCTGTGGTATTCGCTGTGTCTCAGTGCAACCACACAGCTCCCTTGAGCTCTCAGCCAAATTAGTATAATTCTGCTATCATTTGCAGCAATGGGTGGTTTCTGAACGACATCTAGCAGCTGTTTGCTCAGTAGGCAAAAGAAATGAAAAAGCGGTTCCACATGAATCAGAGAGTCAGAGAGCAGAAACCTGTGTTCAGCTGTTCCTCTGCAAAATCAAGTAGCAAGAGTTTAAAGCATAACTGAAATAAACCTATTTTACTAGAATTCTGTTTTGTGAGCAACTCCTAGATTCATTTTTTCAAACATTTCATCACAGTATTGTGAATTGTAAACCACATTATGAATGCAAAATCGGAAATATGAAAAAGGTAAATACAATGCAAAAATACAAAAGTGCAAGTTTTCACTGAATATGAGTGGTACATTATTACAAAAAGGTTGAAGTGTTTAATCTATTTGAAAGTACCCTTAAAACACAGAGGTGAGAAACCTGTTTATAAGGCAATTCATGGGCAACTAAAACTACAAGCTGAACCAAAAACCATCAGATTGAGGAACTAACGCAGGAGATCTGAATTTCACGGCACGTACTGTACTTCGGCTGGTCAAATCCAAAAAATGCAAGGGGTTTCAAGCTGAAGGTACGAAACCTCCAAGCGGACAGCAACGGCAGTCCAAGAAGCCCCTGGGTGGGGTGGGTTAGGTTGCATTCCTTCCCTGGACACAACCCCCAAACAGCTGGCCAGCGTTTACACTTAAATTATCTGGATGAGCATCTCCAAACAGGATTCTAAAGAGGAGGAAGGGAGCTAACTTTCCTAATCAGGAAACCCTGGAAACAATGAGCAAGAGACGCACAGAGGACTAACGTCCTGAAGTGGTCCTCTCATTACTCATGAATTATTTTCTTGATTAAACACAAGGAACTGTGCTTCGTTTGTACTTCATAATCAATGTCTGTACTTCCCCACTTCGTGGTTTCCAGTTCATTTGCCCATTAAGTGCATCAGTTTTGGACGAGTTTCAGGGGACGCTAAAGTAGAGAAGGTTGGTTCCAATTTGGTTTCATCACAGCGGAAGCAGCTATAACGATACAATATCTCCTGTTCCAGTAATATGTAGTTCTCTGGTATTGAGCAACACAAATTGCTTTGTGAAACTAAACGCCACACCCCAAACTATGCTGTGGTTAACACAATATGCAACTTAAAAGGCAAAAGAAAATTTAGCTGTTTTCCAACCCTATTCATTTATTGTGTTACAAGGCAGGCTATATGTCCCAACATATCTAGAACAGGAAATGAACTTAAAGCTCAGCAGCATACAAAAGTCTGCTCTAGACAACAAAACAAGGGACTTGAAGTGTAAGACAGTAGCCTTTTTAATGCCTTGGTTATTGAAGAAATTCTGGGTATAGATAGACTTTCAACCTTTGTGTACAAAGGTATTGTAAACCCACAACCATAAACTACTTATTTAAAATCATTTTGATTTAAACAGAGATAGAGAAAAGCTGAAAGGAACCCTCCATTAAATCCACACAAACTTTCCAATGTAAAGTTTTAGCAAGCCTGCTCTCTGATCTACTTGCACCAGATTGGTAAAAGCAGGACTGGCTATTGTACTGTACCTCAGGTCACACATACTACATTTACAAGTGCTAAAAGAACTTAATCCAAACATTCAGAACGATTTGAAGTCAAAAGGTGTCCTTCCTAAATTATAAACTAGAGTGTTTAATAGTAGTTATGGATGAAACACTAGTGCATCCCATCAATTACCAGCTCCACAGCCAGCTCAATGCAAGACGGTTTGCAGTCATTACCACCTTCACTTCAGAACAAAAGAACCCTTTAGGCAGGATTGAAAGAGGAGGTGCAAAGAGATGGGGTCACATCACTTTGAAATTCAGGCAATCATTTGCAATTGCATCCTAGCAGACCAATTGCCTACAGTGCTTCCAATCCCATCCATGACAATAGTAACATCAGAATACCCACAAGGCTGTAAATACTAGTAATGATCATGAATCTAGATCCCCATCCCTTGCACATGTGAAAATGTGTTTGGAATAAAAGGTATGTGCGTATAGTCCCCAGATTCTCACAATCTTGATAACGCTGAAAAAGCAGTTCAAGACAAAGGCTATGGATGTGATCTAGCAAAGCTTCCACTCTGACTGCACAGCGGCTGCACCCTGACAAGTCAAAGAGCAATACCACCCCCACACTGAACTGCTTTCAATTCAGCAAGAGAGAGCAAACTGCAGTGTAAGCAAAGGTTACCAAAAACATGCCCTTGTGTAACTATCTAGATGACTTACAATACAAGATAAGGGAAAGTAAGACTTTCACACAAGAGCTGGGAAGGGACTAGGGAAGTTACTTAAGACATTAGCTGTTGGTTATCATTGTATATTTGCTTTGGTTAGCAGCTATAGAGTTGGAAAATTTTGCTGTCTTCAATATTTCTCCCTTCAAGCAGAAGAAAACAAATCAGAGACAGCTCACGAGCACCAGGACCGCATTTGTAGGCACAGTGCCTGAAAGGGATATGGAGTTTTAAGCTAATGTTGTAACATGCAATCACTTGCCTCATTAATCTTAACTAACCAGGTTAAACCTGTCGGATGAATTTGTATTGCAAAAAAATCTTGTATCAGCTTCCTTGGACTGACACCAAAACATGTCTCTTGTATCGCTGCTTTGTGCAACAGGAGAAAGCATTGTTACTGTATTTGAACAGATGAACAGTATAGGCACACCCTTCAACTGTACCAACTCTATACATCAGAACACCAATAGCGCTGCACTGTGACCTCACCCAGCAAGAGCAGACTGGTTTCAACTGGAGGAGGGCACAACAGATGTTCCTCACACTAAAGGTATCAAGCCTGACAAAGTGTGAGAACAAATATAGAAAGTCAATTGCAGAAGTACTGCTTAACTGCTTCAGTGAGGAAGTTCAATACCCTGTGCTCACATCCAATAAGCTCATTCACATACAGTTAGGGACAGCGGCCAACAGCCTGGTACAGAAAGCTGGTTTGTACATTATCTTTGGTGCTCAACATGCTTCCACTCTGGGTCTTCTCATCTTGTAATCAGATTTGCGCAGTAGCACCCTGGTCACGCTACTTAAACTACATTACTTTTTGAAAACATGAAGCTAGTAACCTTGGATTTGTCATTACAATTTAATTATTTCTACTAAAATACATGTACCTCTACCAAGCGTTTTCATTTGATTTCAGAACTGTCAAAGACAACCAGTAACGTATGTATATATGTGTAATACCAAGTCTAGCCTCGCAATGACGATGTGGCTGGATGGACACTCTGCATTGCTAGAAACTCAGGCTCTGTTGTAAAAAGTTAGCCATAGTCTGCATGTCAATAAAATAGATTTTATGGGAGTAATTTAGAAGGCAGAAAAAAAAGTGCTGACTACTGAAGAAACACGTTTTAAATAATGCTTTTATATGCTCAATATATGTTGGTTCTTTGCTTAATACTTGGCCTAGTAGCAGTGAGACCATTAAGATTGAAACTCTAGTATACAGGAAGTGATTCTGTACCAGGAAGCAACACCAAATTTTACTTTGAAATAGCTGCATACCTGCAAAGCAAAACAATCAAAATAAATGGGGTATCTGTGATAATATTGCTAGTGGTAATAATGAAAATGCATTACCCACCCACCCCTCCCCCCTCGGTCAGTCTGGACAGCTGGTATAAACTGTCAACTCGGGGTTTTACTCTGGGAAACGATTACATTGTCAGCAGTGCCCAACGACCCTCCACCCCATCTAACCTGCAAGTTCACTTAACATTAATGCTTGCAACTGTACACAACCACAGCATCGACCACCTGAGCAGAGATGCTTTTAAAAAATGACTTAAGTACTAACTAGTACAGGGCTATCATTAGACAAGCCCCGTCACCTCCTTCCTTGATTCCGCATAAAGTGACGAGTCACTTGGAAGATCCGACACCGCTGCATAGAGACAGCTTATAAGCAAGCACATAACACAGATCCATAGAACATGGTGCATGCAAACTGTCGCTCACTTAATAGCGGGGTTCTCTCAAAAAAAATAATGTGCATTATGAAACGACTCGAGTGATCACACTTTTTAAAACGACTTTGACAAACGTTATTTTACCAGGAAAAAAAATTGCACCATGTACCTGTATGTAGAGGCTAGAAACTTTACACCAAAACAAAATGACGTTGTTGAAACCCCTTTGTAAACTAGTGAACCTTCAAATAGAAACTGCAAGACAATGGTATTTGTACTAAAACTCTTTGTACGTGCTGAAATGCAAGACAGATAGATTACTACATTCAATACACTATAGATGATCCTATTGGAAATTAATTCAAGTTAGAAACACATTTAAAAAAGTGACAAACGCAGAATACAGCTTTAAATATATTGTCTTACCGGCAATCTCCCGGAATTAGATCTGATGGTGCCCCTAATCTCTGGTCCATGGGGGGTAGCGTACATACAGTTCGCTCTCTGCTCAGAATTAGACGTGTTACATATTTGGTTGAAATAACCAGCCGGTACTGTGTGGATCAGAGGACTTGATAGTCCGGTGCTGAAAAATTCAGTTTTTATGTCAGGCAAAACATTCTTTTCCGATACCGAGAGCCCGCTGCTGCTCCTGCCAGTAGCCGAAGGGACCCCTTTGGGTAACCGCATCATTTTCTATTGTCTGGAAAACTACCACCTAGCTCAATTTTGCAAAAATAAAAACGGGATTTTTAAACACTAAAAAGCCAATATTAGCAATATATAACTAATACATGTTAAGGCTACCAGCAACACTTGCAGGTAATATTTAATATAATTTGCAATGCACAAACTGCAGCTGCATATAATTCTAAACACTGAGAAATATATTAAAGAATGCAACTACAACTGCAAGACATACAAAGTACATGCAATGCTTCTTATTGAGCAGTTAGTCTTGCATTTCCCTTTTAATAAATAATTACTTTTAAAGTAATCTAAAACGTAGCAGCTTGGCGTACGATAGCACCTTCCAAAACAAACTGTAAAACAAAATCGAAATCAATTTCAAGCCAATAGTTTTCTTAAAATCGTTTCCTATCTCCAGCAATATTGATATGTTTAAAATCAGCAGAGTCTGTAGCTCATCTTTCATGACGCTAGCTGTCTGATCAAGCAGTAATATTTGCAGGATGCATCAGATTTTAATTTGAGTTTTTGGATTGCTCCTCTGAGTCTCCTCTGTTTTCAGTAGATTTCACAGCAGCTAGGTCTCCCCAGCTGATCTCACTGCTGTTGTTTTAGCGCCAAAGTCCGTGCCGCGAAATTCAGATCTCCCGCATTACTAGTTCCTCAGTCTGATTGGCTAGCGTCAGGGGCCTGTTACACACCCAGAAGGGGTTATTTGCATAGAACTGGTCTAGTCAGGATGGTGCAGCATTGAAGAAGTCATTTCCTGCGAGTCGATATAAACATTAGTGAGCAGTACATGTAACAGAAATAGAAGTTTGTGTTTGTTAATTTTTGTTGTTGTTGTTGCCTAGTGTCAGCTAGACAATCAGAAGGAAAGCATGCATGTAAATAATGCATTAATTTTATTTCACTACATTTTATTTAAGGTGTGGTTTTGGTGGGTTTTAAATAATTCACAAGCACTCCTATCTATACAATATGTTTGTTTTTCTATAAACAGAAGCTGTCTCTCCTTTCAGAATTAAAGGAACCAAAGGGCTTAAATACAGACGACTGTACAGTGGTTTATACGTAGTTTTGACACACAAGGACCTATTTAAAACTAAATCAAATCCAAAATAGTGTTGGATCTACTGTCATTATAGCAAAAGCAGGCGTGTAAAGACGTTTTCAGTTTTACGTGGGATGCATTGAGGAATATTTCTGTGATATCCTGTGGTTAAAATGTTCTAGAACATTGACACAACAATTATGACGTATACCGTTTAATTTCCAAGATTGGGCGAATGGGGTCTACAAATGAGGGGCGGGGTATGATTAATTGTTCTAGCACCTACTATGGTTCCAGGATACCTTAAAAAAAAAAAAACTAACACGTGTTTATAGCATGTGTTTCTTTCGCATATGTGAGACAGGTCAAATTAATGGCGTTTTGCATTTGCTGTTTTAAACATCTAAGGCACAAGACCTGATGATTTGGTTGGTATTTGGATCACTCATCAAACTCCTCAGTTAAGCTTTGAGACGCTGTTCAAAGTGGACACAGGCCCAACATGCTCTCAAATTGAGTGTCTTTCTTGCCATTGGCCTACTCGTCATTCCCTAATGAAGAGTGCTCAATAACTTTAATAGGTAGTTTCATGGCTATTGATTAACCACTATCCAGACATATGCAAACTTTTCAGTGTGACATACAGATGGACAGACACCCACCTATACTTCAAACCCTTTTAAGAACTACTAAAATAAACTAAAATTCAATGACAAAGAAGTCTTATTCCATGTCTTCAAATGTTGCAATGGTTAGAGATTCATTTTACAGCAAGACTATGGGTGGGGATTATATTGCCCATGTTCACTCAGCTCAGACCCCTTACTTACTAAATACCTCTGAATAGTCTCCTCTTTAAAAATATACAAAATATTTTAATGAGCAATTCATTTCTCAAGAACAGTAGCCGTCCAAGATGTTCTTTTTCTTGGTAAGCAGTAAAAATGAGGATGGGGAGTTAGGTGCCAGATAACTTCACTCTGAGTACTTGCTCGCTAACTGTCTTGGCATCCCTGAATAGAAAACCATGTCCTCTTTAGAAATAAACAAAATAGTTAGTGAATGGAAATGCAGGTGAGATTCATGACAATATTTTGTTTTCATTGTTTTCATTTTTTATCATGATAGTGGTAGTTTAGAGATTTTTTATATTTATTTGACCCTGAAAAGGATATTCAGATGATTTTGACCTGTGAATTGCTGTGTGAGGGCTCCCTCTAGTGGTTTCAGAAAACACAGCATATGGGTTACAATAGTCATTGTGTTTTTGCTGTATATTGACTAGAAAACACCAGATAATTCCATCCTGTCTCCATAACAAGAGAAAACGAACTATTCAGAGGGGAAATCGCCTTATGCTTTTTATACAGCACACCTAAAACTAATCAATCTCTGGAAAAACACGTGTGGAATGTTCAACTTGGTTTTGGTGTGGCCTGGGGTCTTACCCTATGCCTTGGGATGACTCTCTAATGTAGCAAATCTCAGTATCATCCTGTTTTCATGACGTGGTGTCATTAGGCATTTGTAATGGATCTCCTCCTAGCGGCTGATGAGTTAATAATACTGGCATCAGCATAAGACAGGTACTGACCTCTCGACTGCAGAGCTTGTTCTTCAGTTATATGGAACACCACTGTAATGAAATGGCATCTCAACCCATTGAACTGAACGAGAAGACAAGGGCTGGACACAAACCGCCAACCATACGGCTCAAAGATAAACGCCTGGTTAAAGAAAAGGGCTTGTAACCAGGAGGTCCCCGGTTCAAATCCCACCTCAGCCACTGACTCACTGTGTGACCCTGAGCAAGTCACTTAACCTCCTTGTGCTCCGTCTTTCAGGTGAGACGAAGTTGTAAGTGACTCTGTAGCTGATGCATAGTTCACACACCCTAGTCTCTGTATGTTGCCTTGTATAAAGGTGTCTGCTAAATAAACAAATAATAATAATAATGTCAGTATTATTAAGGAGATAGGAGAAGATCCATTACACATTACACACTGACAAAACGGACACAACTATGAACGGTCTACAAGATCCTGGGTTAATATGTAGCTTCACTTTCTTCATTCACCTCTATAATGTGTTTGAAATATATGTGCTTGCAATTCCCAGTCTTCACAGAGGTATAGTGCTTATCTTCACCAGCCTGGTTCCCTTCCCTGGAACCTGCAGTTTTACATAGAGATGGACGAGTTTTGCAATACTCTAACCTGATTACCATTGGGAGCATCACAAAAATACCCTGAAATGATTTAAACATGCAGACGAGGATGCCAGGCTATTGTTCACTTTGTTGTATCCTTTTGCATATCCTGCATAATCACATCTTCCACTGAATGCAACATGTCTCAATAGTGAAAAAAGTAGCTGGCAAACATGACACGAAGGCTTTTAATGGGGAGTGTTGCATCAGACCTCTTTACACACCCTTTTTACACTTACAACGGTGTAAAAAGGTGAGTACAGACATGATTATTGAGTGTGGCATACAGATCACAAGTTGAAGCTTTAACCATTACAAAAATACAGCTGTCAGCTGACAGTTATATGTATCTGAGGCAGTGTTGCAGGGTAAAAGCCCTGTCGGTACACAGGTGTGGGGAGTATTGGATGGCAGGGAGAGGGTCAATTTAAAAGTAAAGTCAGCTCCGGACAGGACAATGCAAGAAGGAACTCTTTCACATGAAAGGTTTTACATTTTATTGTGAACTTTTAAGAAAATGCTTTTTTCAATCATTCACGGTAAAGCCACCTTACAAACAGTGTTCTATTTAACATAGTTCTTTATTTCACTGAGTAGTTCTCCCATGAGCTGCTCTCTCACACCAGTCTGTGCTGTTGAATCATTGCCAATACTCACACAATCTCAATAATGTGCACCTCAGAGCTGTCTAATGCCATGGATCTCATAGACAGCTTTTCAGAAGCAGAATGCTGACAGTTTCTATTTCTGTACACTTCCATGCTCTCCCTCCTCTTAATAAAACAGCCCAGCCCTCCCTAGCTATACCAACCAGCTCCCACAAGTATGAATGAGATTTTCTCATTTGTAATGTAGTCCTACAGCCACAAGATGTCAGTATAGACTCAATGTTGGCTGTGTAAACCACAGTAAGGAAACAATCAACCCATTAACACAGATTATTAGCTATGAAATGATTGATTCGCACACAGAACTGGCACAAGAATCTCGCTTTCACTTTTCCTCTCTGTGAAAATGTATTGCATTTTCTTTCAATCATTTTCAGAGAATGCACACGTAAATTATATTGTTTTAATTAAAGGAACAAAAGCAAAATGTAACCATTGTGTTGCATCTCCTGGATACTGCATCTGTCACAGATTTTAAAAAGTGTCTATTTTGCTAAAAAAAAAAAAAAAAAACCTTATTCCACAGTCAACTGAGATCTGATCAATTACATACAGAATAATACTACAGCTGGGCTGAAGTGAATTAAAGGTGTAATTGCATCAAGGGATTCTCATGATATCATAAACCAGGAGAGTTTTATACAGTTTACAAAATTGGCTGAATGAACATTGCGCCACCAATGCCAATTTCCAAGTCTGAGTTTCTCCTATCTGTTGTAGATATGTTTTCACAAGGTTTTCACAATATTTCTTTGTTGTGTTTTTGTTTTCTTGGTCTCCAATAAACGATTCTCTAGATCCTAGTGTTGGGATTTCAAAAACACTGCTTAGAATTATTATTATTTTTAATTAGAAAACTATTGAGTGCGAACAGCCAATCAGCTTCCAGATCTAGTGGGCTTCTATTTTGCACAGATGCCCGCTGGAACGTTGAAGTGCTTAACTGAATTAAATTTTAAATCAATCTGCGCCTAAATACAGGCTTTTTCCCTCAACATTCTAATCTGTAACTAATCTGATAACATCAAAAGCTATTTAAACATACTTTCTGACGCTGGTCTAGAGACAAGCGAAATCATGTCTGTGACGGGACACCGTGATGAAGTTCGCAGCTACTGGACAGCAAATCAACAGGAAAGACATGATTGGTCCACAATTCTGTCATCAGCTGGATCCAAACAACACCCTCCCTTAAAACCAGCCAGTTAAACTGCCAACCCTATTTCAGTTCTTTCCGCACCAGCCAATCCACTCCCTGCCAGCTTGAATGACGCCCCGCCTCCAACAATAAGTTCCGAAGCACACTCTGAGAATTCCAAATATTTGGGGAAAGTCATTATTTGGTGTCACATTGCTTAAATGTTACTTCTTCTAAGTTCGTCCAGTTCCTAGTGGCTGACTGATCTTGGAACTTTGTGTCTTAAAGGACCTCAATGACATGACTAGCCTATTCCATACCCTCACCACTATCTGTAGGAAAGAGTGTCTGTCTCCACTTCATTTCCTTCTGTGTCCTCTGGTCTGGTTTCTGTGCTTGTATTGGTTCAGGTTAACTATAGCAACTCCTTTTAAGAGTCAGTTCTCTGCAATTTATCTTGGTAGCGCATACTCCTGTGAACCGGGAAACTGTGTTGGGTCACAGTGTGTGTTTAAACATTTATAAGAGACTTTCATTTGAACTCTCTTCACAGAACAAACACAGATATAATTCAAGAGATATTCCTGTAGCACTAATGCTGTCTGCGTCAGCTGTATTTTTCACAAACAAAATTTTCCAGTCGCAGGTCTTGTGATCATGAAAAGCCCATTTGTAAAACAGAACTCAGGAAAGGTTTTTGCCAGCTGTTACCATCATGTTTTTACTGCAGATGAAGTATGATACGCTTTGCATCTTGTTAAATTTGCATCTTTATGGTAGTCAGCTAAAGTGATTGTCCATTCATCCGAGAAAAGATTACTTTGGTTGCTAAAGTTTTGCCTGTGAATGAATTTCCTCATTTGAGCCCCTCAGAATACAATTTCCAGTCCAGTCCAGTCAATAACAGATTATTTGTTTAATCTGTTCTTGACTGTTTTGGTCTCATACAGTCTATACACTCTCCAGCACATGTTCATGGTTATACATTAGATCTTCTTATTTCTCAGGGTTTTACGCTCTCAGACATTACCATAAAGGGTATAACTATCTCTGATCGCTTAATTATTATTGCTAACATAAATGTTCCTTCTCCCCCCTTAAGACCAACTTCAGAACCCACCGTTCTTAGGCACTACTGTCTGCCTCTAACCTTCATGATGCTCCCTTGTTTTCCACTTTTAATACAGAACCTACATGTGTTGATGATGCAGTTACCATCTATAACTCTGGAGGAAGTCTCTCTTAAAGACCTACTGTTTTTCAAAGCTTATGGGAAATAGACATGTTATATTGTAATTGTTAGTATTTTTAATTGTTATGTTTGATATTACAGTTACATTTTTTGCTTGAGCTTTGGGATGGCTTGCCATGAAAGGTGCTATATAAAAATTAATTGATTGACTGATTGACTGAGCTCTATCATATACTGCTTTACTATTAATATACAAGTTAAAAATGTATGCAGATATCACAGTGGCTGGGATGCAAAGACATACTGTATATTATTTCTTACTAGCTTTATAACAAAACAATGTACACAAAGGTCAGAAATATGTGCATAAAACGCAAGACAAATGCTATCATCTATAGGAGGCTAGGAAAGTGTGATCAAAGTTTGTTGTAAAATCAAGTCAGTTCACCGTGCAGACAGATGTACAGACGGACACACAGACACGATCAACGCATAATGGCTCCCATTGTTTTGGGATGAGGATCTTAAACATAGTTTTTTTTTTGTTTGTTTTGTCTTTCTGGAGCAACACTTTACACTTCAAAGTTAGATTTGTTAGCCATGGAGGAGACAGGGGGCTTGAAATGCCATACAGTCTGGGGACAACCACACGCTGGGTCAAATGGAGTGCCAGCAATGAATGACCCGCAATGGGTCAAGTGCCTCTTCTCCTTCCCATCCCTTATGTTCTTTTGAGTTGCTGTCACGTGAAGCTGACAGAAGCTCTGGTTTATTTCATATTATTTTGTTTCGATGCTGTGATCAATCTAGTCTTTATCTGCCGCATGCAGAGCGTATCCGTGACTAAAGAACATCAAGCTTGTTTCTGTAGCCTTAGCCCCACCCCTGAGGCGATCCTGGCTGGGACTCTGCTGCCTGTGAGTCATTGCACCAGTCAGTGATACACACTGAGAACTGGCTTCAATTTACATTAAAATACATCTTTAAAATTCGTTATTACAGATCCCTATCAGAATAATATGAAAGGCCCAATTTCCATTTGCCCACGTTCAGACCTAGAATTTAAGATGCTTATCTACCGTACACTTCAAAGGACACGTCAAAGGATTCATCTACAATTTTAACATATTAAAAGTCTGATGTCCTTATGTGTTTCCTCTGTCATTCTTGTATTCTTGTTTCAGCATAGATACACATTTACTGGGCTTACTAACTAATGTCCATTTTAAACTACATTTCTGAAGTGAGTTAGAAAAAAATATCCACTAGGGGTGTGCAACTGGAATTTATGTTCCTGGGGTTTTGTAGAGAGATTTCCCATTTACCAACCCACACTTGCCACCGTTGCACAGCGGGCAGCAATTACAGTAGCACACCCCTAGTGATCCTTTTCTTAAACCACCTGCCTTCATAGATTCTGAGTTTATAAGTGGTTGACATGAATGTTGGCAACAGCAGATGTATGTACTTTGAGGGATGACACAAAGGAATTTGATTAAAAAAAAAAAAACTGCCATCTGGTAGAGTACTTGAGGGTTATGTAACTATTACTTAGCAACTACTGCCTCAAATTCCTCTGGGGATGTCGGGGCAGAAATTCTGCATGTTCTCCCATACAACACCGTGGTCGCCACTTCTGAGACTTGAGAAACACCAGTAATTTGTGAAGACTTGGATACAGACAAACCGCCAACCGGAGGCTGTGTGGTCCAGTGGTTAAAGAAAAGGGCTTGTAACCAGGAGGTCCCCGGTTCAAATCCCACCTCAGCCACTGACTCATTGTGTGACCCTGAGCAAGTCACTTAACCTCCTTGTGCTCCGTCTTTCGGGTGAGACGTAATTGTAAGTGACTCTGCAGCTGATGCATAGTTCACACACCCTAGTCTCTGTAAGTCGCCTTGGATAAAGGCGCCTGCTAAATAAATAAATAAATAAAAATAAATAACTGAGAGCCTGCTTTCATCCCTGTATTAAAATCAGACCTGCTGTCTTGCCCATCATGACTGAAACTGACAGATGTATTTGTATAACATCACGTGAGGGACAGATCATTTGTATGCAGGATCTTTAAATAGTTATTAGGACATGTAACAGAGATTTCCTTTCTCTGCTCTAGTGCACCTGAGTGTTGTCTTTCAAATCACGTTGGCTGCTACAAGGCCATATCAAATAGTAAATTCGTCTTTTCAGATCCTGCTGCTATATTGTGTTAATATATGTTTGCAGTATATTTATGAAAACATTTCATAATTGTTCATATATGTCAAGCTGTATTTCTAGGATAATGGCAGTGCTGTGGTGTGTTATAAGGTTATAAGGGAAGCCCTGAGTCAATAAAGCCAGAGGCAGGAGGTCTGGGTTATTATTTGAACGAGGGAGTTTCATTATTAGAGGAACAAGCTGCAGTGATGTCATTATCACTATTATACTGCACCCTTTTAAAGTTGTTCATTCACCCTGAAATAATCACTGTAGTCCACTGAAAGACTTTTTTGAGAGCAGGACTCACTGACCATAACATTTCCACCCCAGTCTATTACAGACTATAGGTTTGACCATTTTAATTTGGGTACAACGGAGTACTTTAATTTACAGGACTACTCGTTTATTAACCTGGGCTGAGGGACAGGCTGGGGTTTAGGGCAGCACTAAAACAGATTCTAGGTGCATTTCTACATGGCTTCTAAAAGCCATGCTCCTTATATTTGCTGCAATCCCACAAGTTACCACAGGGTGGCGCACTGGGTCTTTGAATGAGCAAGGGAGAAAGTGTGAAGGAGAAAAATCCCAAATCCCAAATGTTGAAAAAGTCAATCTAAATGGAAATCTCGAGATTTGATTATCAAATTCCCCAAATCATAAACTTCAAACTTGCAAATCAATAAAATATGTCCACCTATATCTATCATCTGTCATGCTACATATAAAACCCTAAATAGTGCTACATACAGAAATACCTAAATAAATGCTAAGAACAAAAACAATGAGAAACGTTTTGACAAGGTCTTTTTCAACATTTTCATTGTATAACCATATGCTGTACCGTATTTATGAGTACATATGGGTTAGCAAGAAAGAAAGAATGAAAAGACATTCTGGCAAAAAAAAAAAAAGTATCTGAACAATAACGTGCACTTGTATACAGTAGCTGTACCGAATTCGTTTAAAACGACAGTGCCCATTATATTTGATCTTCTGGGAAGTAAATGCATGTAGGTTTGCGTACTGTACCTGTAAAATTGATCGTACTGTACCTGTAAAATTGATCGTTATGGCACAGATTGTACAACATGTATAATTATAATCAAAGCAACATCACAGTTGTATTATTTTAGTGTAGAAAGAAAAACGGTCTCTCTTTCCTTTATGAGATTAAGAGACACGAGCGGCAAAGGATGGGTTAAAGTGCAAGTCATCGTGACTTCTAAAAAATACCGTTCACACTCTTTATGCAGGTGCGATGAAATGCTTGTATCATTTGTGTATCCTGAAAGCTGAGAAATATCCCACCAGCTGAGAAAGTTTCAAAGGAACTCCTAAGGAGTCTTTGTTTCATTACATTGTTGGCTCAGGCCTGTGTAAAGCGGTGGTGATTGGAACTGGGAGGCGGGGGGTTGTTTGGAGAGCGGCGACTAAAGGGGGGTCTGTTTTCCTGCTGCTCCTGGTTGAGACTGGACTTGGAAACGATGTCAGATCAAGGGAGGACAGAGCAATTCGAGTGATCAGGCGAGGCAGACAGGCCGGCGCCAGCGAACACCTGCGAGCGGCCAAAGAAGAGCACAATGAATAACACAGGTGTGGGAGCGGAGCCGCTGTTAGAGCCCCCCTCCCTGCACCTCTGACCTACAGGGCTTGATTGGGGGGGCGGATGTTTCACAGTAAGAGTCATTACACAGAGGATAAATAAAAAAGAGCTTTTTAACAAATAGGGTTAACCTATTAATGTAAGTGGTCATATATTCCCCAACGATGTTAGTTATTAACTTATCACATGCTAGGTGTATTCCCACGCCCAAATAAATAAATAAAAAGTTAAAACGTTGTGCTAGAGAAAAAATAAAATCATTGAAATTGTGTTAAATTGTACTATAGAATAATTTGACAAGTATACTGATAGTATAGCTGTGTGCCTGTGTGTGTGTGTGTATAGAGAGAGAGAGAGAGAGAGAGAGAGAGAGAGAGAGAGAGAGAGAGAGAGAGAGAGAGAGAGAGACATACATAACAGGAAACTATGAGGCAGTTGGTAGGCATTACACAAACAAATGGGTCATCTTTTAAAATTTGCTTCCAATAACATAGTTTGTCAAATGACATCAGCTGCAGTATAGGAAGTGAAGCATTTGAGCTTATGTGATGACAATGTGGCAAGCAAGTTTTCAAGCTGAAGGGAAAAAACTGCATTTGAAGTATGCAATGTAAAAGGGTTACATTCTTTTTTTATGTTATGTATTTGTTTATTTACCCAGTTAATTCCTATTGAGGTTGAGAACTCAAGGCCAACTTGCCAGACTTGCACTTGCACAAGCTGAATACCCATATGGTGCAAATATGGGAGAAGGCAGTAAATAGATACTAAAGAACCATATTCGAAAGTAGAACATTTAAAAGTGTTATGCAGAAAGAAAGAAAATAAGTATTGAAACTGGGAATTGGGAACCTTGGAGTCAGGTAGTGAAAGTAAAACTGAAACAACCAATATAGATGAGGAACCAATGGAATCCACAACCTCGTGAAAATAGCATAGACCCAGGTATGGAGACATAGGTCTATTTTATCCCACAGATGCATTCAGATTGTCTTTTCATAGTGAAAGTGTCACTGAGGCTGGCTATAGAGGTCTGTGGACATGGCATTCCTTTCCTGAGCTACAGAGAGCTCTGAGCAGCTCTCAGTTTTACTGGACAGCAAAACATACTGTGAACTGTTATTCAAGGAAAGAGACACCATTCTGAAGTAATCTCTTAGTTTGCAATTGTAGCCAGATTTAAAAAAAGGCAAAAGATTGAATAGGTTTGGAGACTGAATTGCTCCTTCGTCCTTTAAGAACCACTGTTGATGTACTGCGTTCGAATAACCCCACCAATTTTGATCATTCCAGACATATTTATCACATTAGCAATAATTCTCATTCACGGCATATACCTCATTCAACCCTGAGGCATCAATAAGATCATTTCAGGTTACTTTTCAGTGCAGACTCATTGTAAAATCTACAATTTCTTGGTAAAACTAAGTCAAGTAGACATATGTTTGGGCTAGTGCCTTCTAGGCAATGTTTGAAGATTAAAGTCTTTAAACTCTTAAAAGGAGTTGACATATTTAGCCTGAACCAGTACTTTAAACACAGTACAGAAACCAGGAGCAGAGTGGAGACAGACTTAGGACAGAGGGAAGGAGACATTTCTTTACAAAGAGAGTGTTGAGGGTATGGAATGGGTCATGCTGAGGCTAAACTTAACATTTTGAGATCAGTTAGCTGCTAGGAACCAGACAAGCTTAGATAGGCTGAATGGCCTCCTCTCATTTGTAAATGTCTGTCTACTTTCCTATTGTTTGACTTTGAACTCTTATTTAGAGTTTTGAAGGTATGCATGATTTACCTACAGAACTGCAATTCCTTACACTTCCTTTCAGTCAATACAGAATTGTTTATTTTTATACAGAATAGGTTGGGACAAATAAATCCATTCCAGAATTGACGTATGCCCCTAAATCATTTAAACAATACTTTACATCAACCAAAAAGGAATTAAACATATCCTGAACAGCTTGGCTAGAACAAGGATTAGTAAATGTACATATAACCTTTTTAATTTGCACTTGACAATTTAATCTTTTACCTGCCACAGCCATTTATACAAATCGTGGATACTAGCCAGGCACCACTACTGCAGAACAGAAACTGAGTAGAACCAATCCTGATGGGTACAGTCCCCACTGTGTCCGGGGAGGGAGAGCAATTTGTAAATGATTATCACATTAGTAAAACAAGTGTTCTCTGAAGTTGTTCTTAAGTGTATAAGGTCATAGGGCAAGCACAGCTGGTGGCGTGGAGAGGCTTACTGCTGAGGCCTGGTCTGTATGTAAAGCCCTTGAAGTGGACTCCCCCTAGTTTTACATCCAGCACTCGGATCACTGCTGGACCCAAAGACTAACGTATCTACCAGGGCTTGAGTGAAGAACAAACCCAGATTTGGAAGAGCAGAACATTATTACAGCTAACACTACTACTGCTATGAAGCTAATGGTATGTACAAACTCAAACAGTACCAAGTAGTTTGGCACTGAATCCTGTGGCCATTCTGTAAGCCAGTCCGATTTAGGTAGGATGTAGTCCACTAATAAAACCTGGTAATGTAAAGCTTAATTGGACTGTTTATGAAGGTAGTACTTAGTTAGTACAGTATAAATGTAGCAGCTGAGCAGTTGTAAAACCGTAAAATGTTGCATCAATGGGGAAATGCAGGCGAAATTTTGGTATCCTTTCATTTGCTACCTGTAATGGCTGTTTACAATGAAAGAAAAAGGTTTTGGGGCTCAGCGTCCTTATAGGCTATGCTAGCACAGCGCCTTTAACTTGCATTTATCATTTAACCACATACTTATCAGTGATAAACCAGGATTGTCTCTACAAATGTGACTTTCTTACAGTGAGACGCCACAGCTAGCTTTTATTAGGGTTTAGTGTTGTGTGCTGGTGATTTAAGCAGTAGGGCCTACTTAACCTGTTTTCCGTTGTGGCATCGACACAATATATTCAATATAAGTATAGAGCCCAGGTTTTAGGGGAAGAGCGTTTGTTAAACCTCATTCTTCTTAATTAAAATCCCACGACAGAGCCAAGGTTTACAGGAAGCATTTTCTAACAAAGCAGGGTTTGACAACTGTACCCTGAAGGAGAGGAGGCTATGTGCATATCATTTGATTACGTGTAATAGTTACAGGAACACTATGTTCAGTGTTCTTGTTTGTTTGGCTTTATTTGGTAAATCGTGTGTGGTGGTCCAGTTAAAATCATAAATTAGACATGTACTGAATCCTGGCTCAAATTACCAACCCCTTCACTCATGACGCTCAGTGCTGTTGTTGCCCACTTAGGTGCCTCCCCATGTCAGGCTTTCATTGTTGGTGCTAGAATACAGCTGTCCATATTCTACAGCTATGCCCAAAAGTTTTGCATCACCTAGAATTTTAGATTTCTTTTATTTAACATCATGTAGTCAAAGAAACTACAAAATGATATCGCAAAAGTACCCGAAGACATAATAGTAGTACAGTATTTCAGATTTCAAAATGTCACATTTTTCAATTTGTGTCAGTTTTTCGTTAAGTATAGGGAAAACTACAAAGCGGTATGTAATTCAATATGTTAAGGTAACATTATTCAGTAGGTTTCATTCGACTTTATGAAGCAATTAGTTAATTCTATAGGGAGATGCAAAACTTTTGGCCAGAGCTGTACAGTGAGGCTCGACCTTTTATTCCATGGTAGTGGTCAGTAGAAATGCATCAATTATTTGATTAATCAGTTGCATTTTGCAAACCTCAATGAAACCTCCATTAATCGATTAATCACCCTGATGGAGCCTCACATAGCTAGCTACCCAGTAACAAATGCTTCCCTTGAGTGTTGCTAGAATAAAGCTCTTAGGTTTATATTTGTTTTGTAGAAGTGGGTATGGAATGGGTTACCTAGCAACATTGTAGATGTTGAATTATTCTTTAAGACCGACTTGACCAGCTACTAGAAACTGGACGAGCACTGATAAGCCAATTGGCCTCCTCTGTTGTAAATCATAATTTGTTCTTATTTTTGCATAAGAAGATCCTGTATAAAACTAAACCAACTGTACATAAGGTTTTGATAAAGATTCTAGGCCTGTTCTAAAAACAAAATAACAACAATAGTTTTTAAACTTTTTCAATGAGAACACTAAAGCTGGATAGCAACAGTAAAGCAGTAACAGATTCAGTTCATAGCTCATATATGACAGTTCCTAAACAATCACCTTTAATTCCTTCAGGGTGGTAGGGATGTAGAAACTGGCATGACTTTGGAGGCCAGTCACCATGAAACATCTATAATACAAATGTATTAAGCAACATAATTGCTTCTCTGGTTTTGATTTGTGCATATGAAATAAAACCACGGTAACAGTAAAATATTGGAAAATTGTCAACACAGGCAAATTAGTGATTGTCTAAATAATTGATGACTTTAACAGACCACACATGCAATTCATTTGAAATAGTAAGAGGAACATAGCCACAAATGGTAAAGTGCCTGCAACGTTTTAGAAGTTATTTAAGATGCCTAATTAAAACACAAAGTATGTCTAACATTTTCACACAAGTGCCTATTGTTTCTATATCACTGATCACTGACCGAAAATTGCAATTCATGCAGGTGGATATATGAAGGATATAAATGACACATCTTGAGCTGTTCTAATAGATGTGCACACTACAGTATGCTCAATATTGAATAAGGAAGCACCTGCCAACCAAATTTCTGAAACTGACTTGCAGCAGGGAGATGCAGCAGGGTCCATGGCAGGAATTCAATTTGCATAACAATGAATCAGTCAGCCCATTTTCACAAGTGTGTGCTACCAGTAACAGGTGTCCTTTATTTGTCCAAACTTTTGTTTCAATGTATTTACTGTTAAATGACCTGTACATAAAGACCATCTGTCTAGATCTCATCTTTCTCATGAGCAGACATACAACTAGGTTTAACCATATGTATTAATGTGTGTATAGTTATTTATGTATGTGATTTGTTATTTATGTACACAGTAGATTCACAAATTCTGCAGTCATTTCCTGAGAGCTTATTAACTTAGTGTTCTATGTTGTTTCTTGTTTGTACCACAACCTGTTGTAACCATCTGTTTGATGCCATTGTCCTCACCACATCTCCTCCTCAAAAAAGACAAAAAACATTTTTATCTCAAGAGAATCTCCTAACCAAAAAAAATAAATACTGCTTCAAAAAGGATATTCAGAGATGTGTGTAAATACTCAGATCCTGTATTCAAACAACGCTCAACACTTCTCTGAAATCATTTTTAATGCCAAACAGGTATCAGGTGAAGTGCCAAGTAATGGCTATATGCAAATATACAACATGAACCTGTACTTGGAAATTTGTTGGAATTGGCCACCCTTCACACGTCTATATGTTGTGATGCAGATCAGCATTGATGGTTGTCGTTCATATATTTTCTTAGCGTTAGACCTTACTTCCATTGATTATTCATGCTGTAAATGAGTGTGTGGAGAACAGACTTTGTTCAGCTGCAGAATAATCACAAGTCATTGTACTTCTGCATTGGGGCAACAACTAAGAGCTGTACCCCTTTCCAAACCATTGAACCACCGTTGAGTGTAAATGTGGGACATGCAATTTGTCTGCATTTGTGTAAACATTGTATGGAATCTCTCAGTAACTATTATAGATTTAAATTAGCAATAGGATTTAAAGACATTTGCAAAATATTTAATAAGGCTGGGTCTTGGATGGAGGACATACTTACAAATAAAACTAGTTTTGGGGTTGACAAACTGGCATCCACAAAGACCCAGTTTGGGATTATAACATTTTTAATATAAAAGCAGATGTATTTCCCCCTGCCACACCCTTTAGATTACAATGTCTAAAT
>JAGXEW010001384.1:0-21037 GCA_030684275.1 Acipenser oxyrinchus oxyrinchus | reverse complement strand
CGTTGATAGCTCAGTGCTGGACTGCAGTCAGGTGTGACTCCATTGCTCCATCTGCATTCCACAGTGAATGCGTTCCACAGTGAATATCCTCTTTTGTGTACTACACCATAGAAACAACTGCCTCAAACAAAAGTTGTGTTGCTGATGGTACTGCTGAATACTTGTTAATGTAAATAGCAGTGGCTAAACCCACAGCGACAGTACTTCAATCCCTTTACCAGAAAGTTAAGAAAAAGTGTTTGAGACAGACAATGATTTGAAATGTAGTAAAATTAGGATCTTTCTTGTGCCAATTTTTGATTCCCGGTGTTTTTTGGTCTTTCAGACTGAAACTGACAAATGAAGAAATCAAGCGTGCTATCTTAACTATGGATGAGCAGGAAGATCTTCCAAAGGATATGCTTGAACAGGTGTGTTGAAACCTCTTTACAGACTTACAGAATAACAATTTACAGGACAACACCAATTTTGATAAGCAGTCCTCTTTATTTATCTTTCACAGCTTCTGTCATGCACACATAGCAGTTTAACCATACAGCATTGGCTTGTTGGCTGATAATGAACATTTTCTATTACAAATATTACTCCTGGCCTAAAAGTAAATCGTATTGTTGCAGCTATATGTTAAAAGAACGTGTGTCTGGCACACACGCAGTTGTGAACAATTTGATTTATACCAGCTGAAAGTTGTGGATTTTTTGTTTCCAAAATTCATTAAGTGATTCTAACCCTTTCTAATTTGGAATGAAACTCCTTTTTATGCTGTCAAACCTTTATTTCTAATACAAATAAAATGTACTGCAATGGTCATTGTAAAACAAGTATTACACTTTTCTTGTATGTGCAGTATGTCAGAGTTTTATAGAGTCTACCATAAAATATCTTGAGAAATTTGATAAAGTTATTAGTACCAGAATCTGTGTACAATATACAACCACTGCAAACCCATGTCTTCCACACTTCACATATATTGAGATAGATTATTCTCCTCTCTTCAAAAACAGGGAAAAGATTTTATTAAACAAAATGTCACACAAGTGCAGTGGCATCCATTTACTACCAATGCAGGATGACTGTGTTGGAGAAATTGTTCATTTGAAACATACTGATGCATGTTTTATCCTCCACTCCTTAGTCGCTCATTTTAGAAAGTCACTTTGATGACGGTTATCGCAAATTACTTTCATCATTGGAATCCTTTTTCTAGCATTTTTGGTGGACCTGCTTCTCCAGATAAAAGTAAAAATTATAGACGCGCTGCCCTTGTGTCCATCTGTGTGTCTGTTCAACATGTGATGTAAACAGAAGTGATGTGATCAGCATTTGTATTGGATTTTCTGAAGACGAGGGACAAAATCCTTTCAATCCATAGGATTATACTAATCTGCTTCACTGGAAAACAAGTTTAATAAAAACACATTTTTTTTTTTTAAATAAATAAATAAACATAACAAATGATGTTGATCTAAGTACACAGAGCCTGCATGATAGGGCCTCTTGTCATTAACCTATAATCTTTGTATACATGTTTCTGATACTTTGAAAATGTTGGGTGACATGACTGGGTTCTTTAATTACCAGGCCACACTAGCAATCTAGATATCGCATACCAGTGGAATAGCATGCTATGCAGTTACAGATGGGAGTGGCATTGTTGATAAAGCTGGGGTCAGGAAGATGAAAGGTTGTCATATGTTGTCATGCCATGGGTTTATATGGGTGAGGCAATTAAGCTGAAAATAAGTGCAAGATCTGCCCTTACAGTGACCACATCCTTTACAAACAGAGCTCAGTTAAACAGCCTTAATATAGTTTCAGTGGGAGGTTGAGGCTAAGTGACGGGATTAAATGACCTAATGGAAGTTCAAGTTTTTGCAAAATATTCTGTTTTGGATAATGAATTGCTTTTATGACAACAGGGAATTTGAATTAAAAACAAAAAAGTGACCATTCATCATGTACATGCATTGTACTCATTGAGTCTTCAACATTAACTTGAGTGTAGGCACTCTTAGCATGGGGTGTGTCCATTTCAAAGCAGTCAGAGAGGAAGCAGACTTTTTTTTTTAACAAATAATTGCAAATTACCTATTTTGCTATGGTGTCATCAAAAGATGGAACAAGAACCACATCACACAGTCAAGCAATCAGTTAGTCTCACGTTTTTAATGGACTGGATCAAAGTGCTGCAAATCTCTTTTTTTAGGTTATGTTTAACAAGCTGTACTGTCGCCACTAGGGGAAAAATACCAGTTGGCTCAAAAAATCCAAACTTTTAGCTTATTTGGAGAAGCTGTCCATCAGGTACATTCAGCAGCAAAATAGTTACATTTACAACTATAATATCAGCCTAACTATTACCATTATGATGTTTAGCAAGTTTAAATAAATGTGGTCCCTAAGTCAGTAATTGCATACCGATACACATGGTCAATCGTTCAGAGTTTAGAAGGAGGTTATATTTTACATATATGGCTAGAAAATCCCTACCTTAATTGAAGCCAAGTTACTCAGCTCGACACTCCTACATACATTCTTTTTTTGTTCCTCCTGGACAACAACAAAAGATAAACTCCAGAAACACACACATGGGCTGTAATACCCCTAAATGTATTCAAAGACCCAAACGTCAAAATAAAAAGTAAATAAGTTGGTGCAAACAATACTATGAACCCTCTCCTCTGCCAGTATGTTCTGATGCTGTGCTTGAGTGAATTCTAGAAGAAGTTTCAACACACTTAAAGAAATACAACTTAAAATGGTTCCTTTTAGTTTTGTTTTGACAAGACAAGAAGAAGCCTTAGTGACTTTTACAGTTCTCTTGATACCCATTATATCATACTGGGCTATCATAAATTTAAGTACAAGCAAGACAAGGCTTTTCTTAGGGATGACATAATCACTGGACTATTAGTTGTTACTGAAAGCCATAAAATCCAGAGATCCTGTTCTGATTGTAGGGTTGCACATCTGAATACTGTTAGTGACATAGCAGCTACTTCAGAGTTTGAGAGATGCTGGACATCCAGTCCAGCAGGCAATCTTTCAAGTTTGTGCTTTGAGCATTCCAAAATAAAGCAAAAATACATTCTGAATCTGCTTAATCTTTCTTCAGTATGGGTTATTCATAAACAAAATATCCATTATTCTGTTTTACATTTTGCTTGGCAATTTGGATGTCTAACCTTGGCAGTGTAGCTTTTGGTTCAATTCAGCCAAACAGGAAACAGTCCTCCTTACTACTTGCTACTTGTTATAGCTGAGAATTGTTTTGTAAAAGTCAAGGTGTGTCCTCGAATGCTTTGTCAAGTACTTTAATTAGGTTCTTGCACAGTTTTACAAGGCTTGTTTTTGTAGTCAATTTGTTTTATAATCCATATCCATTAATCACAATGACAATTGGCAGGAAGTGCTGCTAGTCCTTCCTGTCTGTATATCATCTGAACAACATAAGGGAGGAAAATGTGTTCAGCTATGCTTGCCCGCTATGCAAAGCAGGTCAACCGAAAACACATGAGACTTGATTTTGGCGACAACAAAATATTAGCTTTGTGATTTAATTTCAGACGTTATAAAATGTTTTTTTTTTGTTTTTGGTTTTTTTTTTTTTTCTTCATATGAACCTTAATCTACTTCATAGAATTTTAAATAGTACATACATTTATATTTTTAAATTGACAAAAACAATAAAACTTTAACTGGGAAAAACAAAAGAAATAAAATGTATTTAGAAGGGGGCGAAGATAATTAATGTACCAAATAATTTTGAAAGCCCCTTGCACAATTTTGTCTCCATTCAGCTCCTGAAGTTTGTTCCTGAGAAGAGTGATATTGACCTGCTGGAGGAACACAAACATGAACTTGATCGCATGGCCAAAGCTGACCGATTCCTTTATGAAATGAGCAGGTAGTTACTGAAGCAGGCGATCATAAATACACTGATTCTGACATAATTAAACTTTCTTCAGTTCACCGACCAATGTCTTTAACTACAACAGTGGGCAACCTAATAAGTCGCCAGCAATGTCCCTGAGAAAGACCCAGCTCTGAAATGCCATTGTCTTAGTGCTGAGTCAGGAGTTTTATTATTATGAATGAGTCCCAGGTGAAGAAGTTGGCAGCTGTAATAATACAGGATGACACACCCTGTAAGTGTAGTGAACATGTTTGTACGACTTAAAGGAAATGCGCTCCTGTGTGGGAAAACCAGGCTGTTTCCTGGCCTAATCAGAAATCCAGAAGTTATCACTCTCTGTACATGGTGGATAAGGATAATATATACTTGGCTTGACCCTAGGTTTTTGTCTGCATATAAAAATATTTTTGAGGCATCCGACAAGAGTTTGTTTTAATAATATAAACAATGACGGTTCTAAGGAGCACCACCCAAAAATTCATTAAGCCAACCAAACACAGACATGTTGTATTTGTGTTGTATTTGTGTTGTATTTAATAATGTTTATTGATGGCGGTATTTAGATTGGTATGCTACATGACAGCTTCATTGTGCTGTTGAATTTTTATATAGGCCGACTTCTTGACTGCGTTTTGGGGTCTTGCCATTCGTTATATTAATTTCTTCCCTCCCGACAGACAAGCTTAATAAAGACTTGTAGCATAATTAAGTCAAGAACAACTGGGCATCCGATTAACCACTGTCTAATCCAAAGATATCTATAAATACACAGCAATCCACCCTTCAGCTACTGCTTGAAAGGAGATAGGTCTCCCAGGGAGACCACTTTGGCAAGGGGACTGAGCCCACAGCCTTTAATTTTAAAGGGAGACAATGGAGTATTTGGTTAGTGTGGTAGGTTACTTGTCTTCATTACTGAATAAAACTCACTTTAGGTGCTGCAGTCTGTGCAGGGTCCATTTTTCCTAACACCCCGATTTTGGCACATATGATGAAAATGTTGCAGCAAATCAAGTCACATGTGTAGATGGGTGGGCCTACCACAAGATTCAATTATGTGTTTAAGTAAAATCTGTTAAATGTCACATTGGTGTAACGTATAGAGTTTGGTCAGTGTACAATTAGTATAAAGTGGTGCAACCATGTGGCAAGCATTTATACAGGCCTGCACATAATCTTGTGCATTAGTTATAGACTCCCTGTGATAGATTCATTGTCTGACCTATTTTTACAGAATAAATCACTACCAACAGAGGCTACAGTCGCTGTACTTCAAGAAGAAGTTTGCAGAGAGAGTAGGAGAAGTAAAACCCAAGGTTGAAGGTATGCATTTCTGATTTACATTCTTTCATGTGCACACCCATCCATGTGGTTTTAAATATTCTATCGTGTGTAGAATTGAAAAGGGGAATAGGGTAGCGAGGAGACCCTTAATCCTTGAATGCAAAGACCTTGAGAACTGGGCTGTTGTCAAGATGCTAATCTCCTACTGTGTTTTCAAATGACCTACGTTTTCTCTCACCTATTTGTAGCGCTCCGTGTTGCTTCTAAGGAGGTGCTGCAGAGCAGGAACTTTAAGCAGCTGCTGGAGGTAGTCCTGGCCTTTGGGAACTACATGAACAAGGGTCAGAGAGGCAATGCATACGGGTTTAAGGTGTCCAGTCTAAACAAGATTGCCGACACCAAGTCAAGCATTGACAAGTAAGCAGCTTTGCATGCTTATTAAAAGGACCACTATAGGGGCCATTGTATATAGGTATTTGTGTGTATGGACTATACTGCAAACTGTAGATTTGACATATTTTACATTTTTCAGGAATATTACCCTCTTGCACTATCTGATCACCATTCTTGAGAAGAAGTATCCCAAAGTTGTGGCTTTCCATGAGGATCTGCAAAATGTACCCATTGCTGCAAAAGTGAAGTGAGTACTGTAGAAAGAGTATTGATGAGTGATGTTCTTGAATGAAACGTGGCTGGGTCAAGCTCAGTGCTTTCTGGATCTGCCTGCATTATTTAGAAAATCACAGACCATGTCACAGTCCACTGCTTGTATTGATTTGCATTTGGATTGTGCTTGATGAGCTTGGTTTTGCGTTCACTCTCTCTGAAACAGGTTATAAAAGGTTTTGGAAACTGCAAACTTGATTTCATTAGTCAAAATAGGCTTACCAAAAAAAAAAATCCTTAAAATAGACTTAACATTTTTAATAATGATGAAATTGAGTTCTGACTTTCAGCCGAAGGTGATCAATAAGTCAGTAAGACAATAGCATATTATCGAAGTTGTCCAAAATAGTGATACAATAATAACACCAGCTCCACCCGTTCCTCTGTTGAATATGACTGTTGAAATCTCCATGATCTGCAATTAAACAACAGGAAAAAAAATTAAGAACACCTTTCCATTTGTTTTGACTTCGCCCAGTTTATTTACAGTTTTTAGTATCCATAGGCAGCGGTCCAGATAAGCTGTACATGCTGTTTTTATGCATTAAAAATAAGCACTAAATTTAAATTGAATGTGTAAAAATACGCATAGCAATTTTCCTGTACTGCCTCCCCTAAAAATTCCACTAACAACTATATCTCCCAGAATACAATGTCTTCAGTTACTAGGAAAATGTACACAAGAAAAAACAACCAACAAACATTATCCAATCTCTGGCTAGCCCTGTTGTCTTTGCAGCCAGTCACTGTAAGAATAAGAACATTTTGAAGCTACACTGGTTGAAGTGTAAACACCCCAGTCCAGCTACAAATCCAACTGAAACCATTGTCAGGGGCAAGCAATAAAAAAAAAGGTGCCAATAATATTAAACAAACTGTTTTATAATGTATTAATGCATTTCCTTATTTTATTTATCTGTATGGCTTTATATTAAGGTTGTAACATGTTCACTGAGTTTAATACCTCGAAGAAAATGCGCTGAGCCGATAAAGAACCTCATAGAACACATGCGTGGCTGTACAGTAGTTCAAAGTAACAGTGCAGTTAAAATGGAAGGCTCTTTTTTAATGACTTTAAGGTAATGTTGCATTTTACCCCCTGAAAATACATTTTACTCTTTGTGTTCAAATTAGAGAGTAAGTTACTCCCAGACCCAAAACTTTATCTGGAGAGCTGTTTATAGGGATAGTCCATGTAAATACTTGTACTGTTCAGTTTAAAACACTGCAACTGGTATTTTGAAATGTGAATACTTTATTTTGCAGTGCTTAAGGGATAAACCCATAGTGCTTCATGAACTTGAAGAAAAGAAAGCTTGGATAAACAACTGTCACTTTTTTTTTTACTTAAATCCAAAGTCTTGTCCACCCACCTTTTGAAGCAGATTGACAGGGCAACATGAGTGATAATATTAAAGAAGTGCTGAATTTCAGCCAAGGCAAATTTGCTTTTGGCAGCTACTTCATGTCACCAGAGATAGGAGCCCTGCAAATAGGACTTAGCCAGTACCAGACTGTTTTCATTAAGTAGTGTGTAATGTGTCACTGTCAAAACACACAAATTAAACAGTCAAGTGGTTTTATTTATTTATTTATTTTGTATTATTATTTGTGTATTTAGCAGACGCCTTTATCTAAGGCGACCTTACAGAGACTAGGGTGTGTGAACTATTGCATCAGCTGCAGAGTCACTTACAATAACGTCTCACCCAAAAGACGGAGCACAAGGAGGTTAAGTGACTTGCTCAGGGTCACATAATGAGTCAGTGAGTGAGCCGGGATTTCAACCACGGACCTCCTGGTTACAAGCCTGTAGGTTATCTGGTATGCAGTGGGAAGGATCTATGGAACAGTCTGGACAGTGTTCAGTTCCTGATATGCCCTTTGGTAAAGTAGTTACTATAGTAACTTTAGAAACAAATAAATGTAGAGATAGTGAAATAATAATAGAATTGTCAACATGCCCTAACTTTGGATTAAATTAAATGTATGATTTTTATATATAATGTGTAGGTGTGTGTGTTGTGTGCGTGTATGTATGAGAATATCAGCGCACAGTCTGAAGGCAGTTTTAACTTGGTGCCATAAGTGTATGTGGATCAATAGAGAGCTTAATTCACCTGAAAGCTTAATATGTTCTCTATTTATTATTAATAGATTTCCTCTACCTGTTTAATCACTTTGAAGGGCTTGCTTTCCTAGTTGGATGTTGGCTAGACAATCTTTTTTTAAACAATCTCCAAGGCTTAGCCAATATTTTTGTTTCATGAAAACTTGAAATATTTTATTTTCCCTTTGGAACCAAAAGGAAAATCAGAACTGCAAGTGTGTCATTTGCTTGGAACACGATGTGTCGCCGGCATAGAACATGAAATATAATAAATATTAATCCTCAGTAACTGGGTCAGTGAACAGGAACTAGGCATTCGGCAGCTGTCTGAGATTCACAGCTGAAATATTACAAGAAACACCAACTTAGACTTGGAGGGAATTCTTTTTTATTTTGCCAAAAAGGTTACATAGGACTATATTTGTACTGTATTTGGCTTGGGTTTGATTGTAAAATATCCACTAACAGTCTTTATGGGTGGCAATATGCTTTATTTCCAACTGATCTGAGTAGATGGGAGGATTTATAGGTTTGCAACAGTAACATTTTTTGTACTTCAGTCATAAAGCCAAGTGTCTTAATTTAGAGTCATACCACAAAGGGTTCTCTGTGCAGAACAAGAGCACAAGAGGATCTATGGCTCCCGCTAATAACAGCAAAACAGTAATTTGCCTAATTTGTCTTATGTTTTCATCCTTTGAATAACATTGCAATTAATGTCACAACATATTAAGAAGATGTGAGAAGTTCACTTGCGTATGCTAATATTCTATACATTTTACTGTTTTCAGTTTAAATTCATGAATCGGTGACTTCCCACTATGTCTTCTTTATGTTAGTCATGTAGACTTTTGTACATACTAAAATAAAATTAAATAACACATGAATGACTTGTACTACTTACATTTTTTACTTACAGTGATTTTGCCTGTATTGAAGTCTAGGGCTGATATAACTGACTTGAACCTGTGCATGTTTGTCTGAAGCTGAAGTAATTCTGTGTTCTTCTTTCTTCTCTTAGCATGACCGAGCTTGATAAAGAAATCAGCAACCTGCGAAGTGGCCTGAAAAATGTGGAGAGTGTAAGTGTGCTTTCTCTGTTTCTAATTTCCAAACATGCTTCTCTTTTCCTGAGTGGTGGGAAGGAAGTGAAGGTGGGAGACCCCTCATCCAAGCTGGCCCGGGTCTCTTTCCTTCCTGAGCTGCATGAGTGGCTATCTTCCTGTCTGTTGTCGCTATCCATCGCAGACCAGAAAGAGCCATGTCACATTTTTATAACCACGATGACTTGGTGGTTACATTTAACTTCTTTGAGTTGGGGGAATCTGGATTTGATCTAAACAGTTCCTGGGGTCAGCAAGCTTCCTTAAATAAATTATTTAAGAAACTAAGTTAATGTGACAAGATGTTTTAGCTAATGCCTTATTCATTGTTAATACGTGAACTGAAACTTTGTCCACTTGACTTTTCTTCTAGTTACTTATAGTTTTACTTCCAATGACAAAAGTTTATGTCCTAGACTTTGTGAGCAAGATGATAAAATTAAGCCAAAGTATGGTTCTTTTGCATTACGGTGGAAGACGGGAGACTTCCTCAAGGTAAAGAGGAGTCTCTTAGTTTGAGAACTGTGAGGTCAGGGAATACAAAGCATTACCTGCTTGATAATCTTGTGCTCCCTGTTTACATCCAACAGGAGCTGGAGTTCCAAAAGTCAAAGTCTTAGCAGTCCGGGGACAAGTTTGTCTCTGTGGTTAGCCAGTTCATCACTGTGGCTAGTTTCAGCTTTTCAGATGTGGAGGATTCACTTACAGAAGCGAAGGAGCTGGTAAGTGTTGTAGATTTCCCAGTTGTTAGACTGTGTTTGCTAAATTTTGAATAGCTAATTATATAATACTCTAAAGTAAGGATTAAATGGAAAGTGCCAAAAAAAGGAAGCTGTTTCTGTTACATGTACAATGTCTCCTGTCAAAGAACCCATGGGATTATATATTATTGTTCTGCAGCCGTGTTAGTGTAGGTTCTACAACATCATGAGGTTCCCTCGAACATTAAGTCATTTTTCCTGTTTCCTCTCTTGGTGTGTGGCAGTGGTTTTGTTTAAAAGGAAAAGGAAAAGCACCACATTGATGCATTTGTTTTGTAGTGATGCCACAAGTTGGCAAAATAACAAACTAAACTAGAGGCAGATATTTATTTTGCCCATTGGGGCTTCAACGTGCACAAAAGTGTTGATTCGTCACCATGCAACAATACGTCCTAACACCGTAGAAGAAAATCTCTAGATCAGCATTACTTGCATTGCATTACATGTAAAAAGCCAGTTTCTAATTACCCAGGCTTCTGAACATTGCTACACTGACTTTTGCCTTTTTTTCTTACTGTTTTCAGCCCATAAGGGCAGCCCCAAATCTTCAATCACCACATACCCTTCCTGGCTAGCTAATCCCACCACTTGATTAAATTCAAAAGTACAAAAAACAGTAAACAAAAAAAAGAGTTTATCTCCAAATGAAATAATCTGTAAAGTTTGAACACATTTATTGAGCACTATTTATGATAACCCTTACAACTGTGATTGGCAGTTTCTCTTAAAAAGGGCAGTTGAAGAAAACTGGTGCTTTAGATGAATGGAAACACGTGGTTAAGTAATCTACAAGGCAATACACATGGCCCTGCCTAAGCTCTAATCGAAAGCTCCTTTAGAACAGAAAGGCCCTGTCTACCCAGATTTGTACTGGGGGAATGATGACATTCCTGTTCATGAGACTATTATGCCTTTTAATAACCGATTTTGGCATTTTGTAATGTGTCAGACTTTGCTAGGCTACTTGTGTCCACCTTCACCTCATGTGCATATATGAACATGTAAGCTGTTCTGTTTTATTGTGGAAACTAGCCAAGACAACAAACCACAGTGCTTGTTAATCATGCACCATTTAATACCTAAACTGAGTAAATTTCCGAAGCACAGAACTGTGAAAAGGTCCTGCTAAAACACATTTGGTTTTGATATCGGGCCCACATGGCAATGATAAATTAAAATGACATCAAAGCGATGTTGAAAGTAAGAGTTCTTCATCCCCTGCAGTGTTTACTATGGGTTTTACGTTCTTGGTGCCCCCAGACCACATTTACTGCTTCCTTTTTTTTTTTTAAACTTAAAAAAAAAAAAAAAAAAAAAAGTTTTACTGTTGCTTTGGCCAATAAAATATATTGTTATTAGGGAACGCTAAGCAGAATCTGGTGGCAATGTTACTGTGATCTTACCTACTGCCGTTAGATATTCAGTCAGAATAGCCAGATGGGGCGGTTACCCATGGATTGCCTAACATGTGTGCGTGCGAGTGGGTTTTTCACCCTCTTAACAGTCTCATTTATGTGATAGATGATGATGCTGAACATTTTAATATCAGCCTGAATGACACTGATCCTGTAACTGGCATCTGCTGACTGCGTGCCTTCTTGAAAGGTTCTAATTGTTAACAGCACTTTGACGTGCCAGTAAAAGTGCACCTAACCTTGCTTTGAAGTTCTGTTTTTTCTTGCTTGCAACTACTACATTGCTTTGAAGATCATTCTAAATATATTATTTATATGTCATTAGTTTGAGTGCAATACTGACGTTTCACCAAAAAAAAGCATGTGCCAAAAAGCAATAACAAGTGGAGTAAGTACATTTACAGAAGAAAAGTTTGAAAAGATGTT
Source organism: Acipenser oxyrinchus oxyrinchus (assembly GCA_030684275.1). NCBI lineage: Eukaryota > Metazoa > Chordata > Actinopteri > Acipenseriformes > Acipenseridae > Acipenser > Acipenser oxyrinchus. Next base: position 9,356 of record JAGXEW010001384.1, on the reverse strand, counting down.
TTGCCCCTCCTTAGGACCAGCATTCTGTGCAGCATCTGCACATTTGTCTTTACGTCGCTGAGTAAATAGCCATTCATTCTTTCTTTCTTTCATGCAGTTTCATGAGCAGGGAGCCTTTATTCTTTAGCTTTAGCTTTGGTTCATTTCCTTACTTGGGATCTCATGGAAATTCTTACCATGCTTCAAAAAGCCCTTGCCTTGAAGGTTTTATCAAAGCGAGAAGGTAGATCGATGAAACTCTCAACCCTCTTGTTCTGTGTTGCTCCAGTTCTATAGAGCTGTGAAACATTTTGGAGAGGATGCAAACAAGATGCAGCCGGATGAGTTCTTTGGAATCTTTGATCAGTTCCTTCAGTCCTTCAGCGAGGCCAAGCAGGAGAACGAGAACATGCGCCGCAGGAAAGAGGAGGAGGGCGCAGAGTGCGCATGGAGGCACAGGTCAGAGGATTTAGGAAATGAATAATTAATACTGCACTTTATCACTGTTAGAAAAAGGCAAGGGCTTTGGGGGTATTAAATATGTCCATCAATTTTAAGTGGTGGCAAAATTGGTAACAGGATGATGCGATCATTTCTAAAACCAATGGCCCTCATGCATATAAAGTTTGAATACAATATGCAACTCATTTACCTTAACTGGGGAGGAAAATAGGATATTATAGTTCAATTAACAGCAAATGTGGAGCAACATTTATTTGGTTCAGAATTGCTCATGCATTAAAACTAGGGTTCTTTGTTTTATTTTTGAGGAGAGCACAAAAACATACTACCTTTCGGAGTAAAGTATTTTTAAATGACTTGGGTTCTGAAACAGGTTTCTGAAACCTGTTGTCAGGTTTTGCCACTTAGGGCCTGATTTTCAAAACTTAGTAAAAGACTTACTAATGAGTAAGACCAGCAATGTTGATTAAATGTTAATTAAATGTATCAAATTTTGTCTTTTGAGTAATTATACCTTCCAGCAAATTTACTGATTTGATTTTGGAAACATTGACTTAAGTTTCTATATAACTTTATTGAACATATGTTCTGTCCTTACTCATTAATAAATCCTTTACCAGCTTTGGAAAATCAGGCCCTTCTTGTGATAACAGGCAGAACAATTTCAAGTAAACAATAGGACAGTTGGATGGAAAATATATCACATGTAACCCTTTTTTCAAATGTAATTATTCAATTATTTATTTATCTTATGTAAAAACTAATAAGTTCAGAACTACAGTATCATATACAGTATTATTTATATTTTCTTCTGTGTCCCTCCTTGTTGGCGCAATTTTGCAAAAATAGACCTGGAGGGGCTTCTTACATGTCCTTGTGATTAAGTGAAAGTCCAACAAGGTGGGTGTTATACCAGCTTGCCTCCTTACCGTCTTAGATGTCTCTGCCCCTAGATTGCACTTCAACTGGTCAGAAACAACAAAACAATTGAATGAAGCAAATTATTGTTTGTAGGAAGATAAAAACCTGCCTTTGTGTTGCAGCTGAAGGAGCAGCGAGAGAAGGAGCGGAAATCCCGCAAGGCCAAGGAGAATGGGGAGGAAGACGGAGAGTTTGACGACCTGGTGTCAGCCCTGCGCTCCGGCGAAGTGTTTGACAAGGACCTCTCCAAGATGAAACGCAATCGCAAGCGTATCAACAGCCAAGTAACAGAGAACAGCCGGGAGAGGCCAGTTACCAAGCTCAACTTCTAAACTTCTACATGCGAGACACTGCAGCTTAAAAAAAAGAGGCAGTGGCACTTTCATTAAAAATGCTAGGAATCCTCAAGCCCTCCCTCTCTGTCTCTCATGCTAGTCAAACTGCCCTGTGGACCAGCCTGTGGCGGCTTCATTTCTTATCTGACTTTCTGTTATTTCCGCTATTGGCTGAAAATAATAAGAAAAAGCCAATTTGCTCTGGTGCATAAGAATGCCAATGTCTGTCTGGAAACAGATTACAAAAAAAAAACCATTCCCTTCAATGAAGAGTATGGAGAATAATTTAAAGCTTTCATCCTTCTAAAGTGAAGTGAACCACTTATTACCAGGATCATCAGCCTGTGGCTGCCCTAACTATTTAGTTGTTTTTTTATTATTGTCATTGAATACTGGACTAGACAGTTGGAATATGGCGCTGGTGCACCGTAGATGGAGGTTAGAAGGACATGCATTGATAACAGATCTTCAAAGGAGTTTCAAGCACCCTGAGGGGCTGCCCATCCATGCACATATTGCAGGATCTTTTGTTCGACTCTTCGATGGGACTGATACTGTTTTATAACCATTGGAAATCTGGAAGTCTTGGAAATCTGTTTTGTGCTCCCTCCTTGGAATAATGTCATCTCCAATGACAATTTTTGAACAAAAGAAACATATTTTGTTTCTTTGTGGAAAAGCTTTCATTCTAACAAATGCAGTGTTTGCACTGAAAAACAGAATTATTGGAGCATGTTTGTTACTGCCAAGTTACCCCAAAATGCCCTGCTTTTATGAAAAACATTCTATGCAGTCTCAAATGGGATGCTGTTTCTCAAAGGGAAAACATCAAATAAAAATGAAAAGAAACAAGAACCCCCATCCCATAATCTACAAGCAATCTGCTTTTGGAAGCCCAGTATGGAAGGGGGCATTTTGGACCCAGGCATTACAACTATACTTAAACCATAACCTTATTTTGATCCTAAAAGGAAGAACTTAAAAAAGTGTAAACTTTTAACACCAGTCTCATAATGTAGAAGTGGGCTTTTTTATTCAGCAAATCACCAGTTCATGGCAGGGGATATGATGATTATTTGCTTGCTAGGTAAATTACGCATTTAAGTGGCCAATACAATAAGCATTTCTACAATTTTTCCTGCCTGTAGCAGACACTCTAATGGGAAAACTGTAAGTTGTATTTTTAGTACACGATTTAAAGTCAAAATGGTGCAGTTTTACTGATCAGGGCTCACTAACTGTTTTTGTCTCTGTTTGCATCTTATTTAATTTAAATGAAAAAAGGTCTACCAAAACCAGCAATAGACGGATCTATAGAACTATGAGTCAGCTCTTCCTTGAATAAAACTACACTCTGTATCCTTAACCTCCTCCAATTGTGTGAACAACTTTCCTTTATATGTGGGTTCCTATCTATGACTTTTTATAATTTAAAACTGCCTTCTAATGTAAGATAGACCTGAAATGCAAAAACATTAAATAAAAAAAGGATGCCGAAGTGTAAACTGTTTTTACTGTTCTTAATTCATGAATGATTCTGCCAAAAACAGAAGTAAACATTAACTCAGGCCACCAGGTGGCACTCTTGTGAAACCTTGGAAAACAGCTCCACCTTTTGGATTCGTATGATCATTTTGAAACAAATGAAGTAGTGGAAGCTTGTACCTAGAGTGTGTAAAGTACTGGTCTTTCTTTATGGATTATACACACATTTAAAACAAAAAAAAAAAACTTCAGTTACCATGCACAGCTAGTGTCGATTGATATATTGAGGTTTATACCACAGGATGCTTAAAAGAGATTTGAAAAATGGGTTATTTCACAGTTTGACCTGGTCCCTTATACCATCAACCAAAATATTATGTAATTTTTCACATCTGTATGCACTTTTAATACACTTCTCCAAAGCAAAACATTATTTTTTTGGGTGTTGGGTATGAATCTTAATTTACCATTCTTGTCTTTGCTTACTCTGAAAACTAGACCTTAATCTTTGCATACAAAACTGTTGAAAAATTGAACCCAGAAACAAATATATATATATATATATATATATATATATATATATATATATATATATATATATATATATATATATATATATCACTCAAATATCTAGAACCTATACTTTTGCTAATTAAAATTAAAATAATATTTGAATGTTTTTTTATTTAAAAAATTCAAAACCCATGTTCTTCCCAGGACCAACTTTCAGATGGCCAAGTCAAAGCTAACAAACTTAATTCTACATTTTAACCTTAAAAGGCATGTCGTATGCAGACAGGCTAAAAGAATTGAATCTATTCAGTCTTGAACAAAGAAGACTACGTGGTGATCTGATTCAAACATTCAAAATCCTAAAAGGTATAGACAATGTTGACCCAGAGGACTTTTTTGACCTGAAAAAGAAACAAGGACCAGGGGTCACAAATGGAGATTAGATAAAGGGGCATTCAGAACAGAAAATAGGAGGCACTTTTTTACACAGAGAATTGTGAGGGTCTGGAACCAACTCCCCAGTAATGTTGTTGAAGCTGACACCCTGGGATCCTTCAAGAAGCTGCTTGATGAGATTCTGGGATCAATAAGCTACTAACAACCAAACGAGCAAGATGAGCTGAATGGCCTCCTCTCCTTTGTAAACTTTCTTATGTTCTTATGTTCTTTTATTATGTAAGAAATAAAATACAAGGCACTGCTGTATTAACAATTTGTTCTTGTTTAGACTGGCAGTCTGCAACTATTATATCCCCTGTGACCACTACATTTACCTGTCCATCCCATCACATCTAAAGAAAGCAGGCATGCTCTTCACCCATCTGTTCTGATGGCTAGATTAATAGATCTTGGCTGACTGGGTTGTGGGCCTATCCAACACAAACTTGCAGATGGCTTGCTTCTGAAACCCTGAATTAAAATGTGTTTTGGATGGAAAATGCTGTCTGAGCTGCGGTGAGGTCTGATGTTTGCTTATGAGCTCTTATTAAAACGGAGGATGTTCATTAATGCGGTGCGGTGCGGTGTGGTGCGGGGCGGATAGGGTAGGGTTGCTTGGTTTTAGTTGCCAGCATGTAACTTGAAACCTTTGATTTGTTTTATTGTACCAAATAAATAAATACATAAAAAACATTGACAGCCAATGTGGTTGCCTACATGATAATCCTGGAAATGTTAAACCTTAAGTCCTAAATAAGTCCTATTAAGAGGATTTTGCAAAAGAGCATTTCAGCTGTACTTAAGCTCGTGAATGAATCATAATAACATTCAATTTATCGCCTTAAAAAAATCATTTCACCTTGGTAACAGGAATGCACTCTATAATGTATGCACTGGCCTACTGAAAAATAACTATTTTCTTTAAATCAGGTATCTGAATCTAGGTCATAGTGCCCTAGGTTTTATGTCTTGGCAAAGTTCACTTCCTGTGCCAGTCATTGCAATTGTATTTCATTTTATGGAAAACTTGTGATCTTTTTCTCTGCATTGATTTGGTTTAAAGGTTTGCATTCCAAAGGTTGAAATTCATCCTTCTCGCTACTCGGCCGATGGCCCACCAGGATTCTTCACACTCGCTTCCTTTCAGGATCACTTTGAGTTATCTCCTAATCTTTGGCTGGGGTTGATATTGGATGGCATTGGAAAAGTAAAGCATTCCTTTCCAGTTTATGGTCTTACTGCACATGTGTGGATTCCAGATTTCTAATGCACATTATTACCATCATGGGAGCTCCTCTAGCTGTTAATTTGTGCAGCTTGAAAGGTTATTCTCTTTCCATGCAGAAAAGTGCCTAAATCCTTTCCAAAATTAACTTTGCTGTTTTTATTTATTTATTTATTTATTTATTTATATTTATATAGCGCCTTTGACCAAGGTGCTTAACAATTATTAAACGGAACAATTATTTTAACAGAACATCTCAGACCCCCTCCTGTATTTCCCTGGAAAAAGCAGAACAAATTGGGCCAGCTGGAAAAAAAGTAGATTATTAACACATTCACAAATGTAAATTTTGTGTTAATAGTTAGTTTAATATATTGTAACTGTGTAATGTATTGTAACCTGTTTATAAACCAGTAAAAATGGAATAACATAAAACCAGATCTCATTACCACTATGATATTTAAGTGTCTTTCAACAACTTTCACTGATATGACTTGGAGTTAATAATCATTAATTAATTATCTGATGTTGTTTGAACTGTTTTAGCGGTTCATAAATAAGTTACTATAGATAAACAAACCGTTATCAAAAAGAAAAGTAAGCTAGTTGATAACAGAAATTGTCCCTTAAAAGTGTGAAGCTATTACTCATGAATCATTTAATTATTGTCAAGGCAATATTATTTGTAGTATACAATAATGTGAGAATGAGAACAATGCACAGCTCCGTTTCATCCATAACATTGCCAGACATTGAAATGTGATCCTGTAAAAAGTATTTTTACTATGCCAACTAGGTGAAGGGAGTCCCCTGGTGGCAAATTTTCGGTATGACATGCATTATTTTGCTTTCATGCGGTTTCAAAGGCGTAGCACAGGGGTGAGCAGTCACGGTCCTGGAGGGCCATTTCACTCAAGGTTAAACAGGTAAAATGTTATAATGCTAAAGCTGGCTGATTTCAGTGTGTTGGTCCTGCATGCAACTCATCCACTGACCCTTACTTACATACACTGTGTATCTGTATATATTTTACAACTGAGCCTTAAATTGTTACATTGCAATAGTTCACAGCACTTTAGGTGATGCATAAAAGACAGTTGTTTATTTCTCATTGCATGTACAAAATAAGTCTTACATCCACATTTTGACACAAACAATAGCACATTTTGAATAATACATTTTAAGTCATTAAATACTGTATGGAAAAAATACTGGCTAGCTAGTAACAAACCTCAATCTTAAGAAGGCAATATAAAACTGGACTCTTCCTTATTCCATAAACTGTATTAAGGCTTTGAAACAGCATGGGTTAGTCTAAATAAGCACTTAGTTTTGGGCGTGTTACTTGATTAGACTTTGTGCTTTTTCCGTCACATACTGGCAATCCACATAAAACAAATATTTAACAAATAAGAATAATAACATCATATCAACAGTGAGGACAAAAACATTTCAGAATTTCTTATACAGAGTACACTGCAAGCCTTTATCTGTAATTCAAATATATGTGTTTGCAATATCAGTAGTTTTTGTGTATATATTGAGAATATATAAATGTGTGTATATATATATATATATATATATATATATATATATATATATATATATATATATATATATATATATATATATACACACACACACACAAATTTATACTATGACACGTTACATTTTAAAAACACTGATTTGGCAGTTGACACCCAAGGTTCATCTATTTTCAGCAATTGTCAAGATTAAACACCAACACACAAGAAAAATAGAAGAAGAAAAAAAAGACACTTTGAGAAATGCATTGCATCATTATCATTCAGATGCACTGCCCACTGTGTTCAATAAGCTTCCATTTTGTAAGGTTTTTGATTAAATAAGGTTGTAGTTGTTTTGTATTTATCTGATTTGCATTTGGCATGCATAGCAAATACTTTGTTATTTAAAATGTATAGGAAGCTGTGTGGTCTGGTGGTTAAAGAAAAGGGCTTGTAAAAATCCCGACAACCACTGATTCATTGTGTGACCCTGTGCAAGTCACTTAACCTCCTTGTGCTTGACTTTTGGGTGAGACATTGTTGTAAGTGACTCTGCATGATGCATACTTCACACACTCTGGTTTCTTGTCGCCTTGGATAAAGGCGTCTGCTAAATAAACAAATAATAATAATATTGTGAAATATAAACGGTTTTGGTTCGAGTCAGGAAAACATTGCAGCAAGGGTTTGCTACAAATAAACAACATTTAAACTTAATAACTAAATCCATACATACATAAATAAATAACAATTTGACAGCAACACTTTTGGCACTTTAAAATACTGCTTTAAGTTTCTATTCCCATCGAAGAACACAAAACAAATTAACACAATGAATCACTTTGGTTCCCCAAAAAGCCTAGCAAGAACATCTGATTATTTTATTTTTGTATCACAGTGTTGTCTGCTTCATATTGGCACTTTGAAAGGCTTTGAAATTGCCTATTTTGCACCAGCTAATCACATGATTTCCATAACATACTGGTCAATTTCACTGTATTAGGTTAATGCTTAACTTAGTTTAGCCACATGGAGATTATATATAATGGCTTTTCTTTCCCTGTCTTTCTCATAATCGGCTTTAAAAGTTCCAGTATTGCAGAAAATTGTCCTGTTATTTATTTCAAATGTGGGACTTTGATATCATATGTTTGCAGCAAAATGCATCATTCTTATTTAAGCAATACTGCCAAAACTACGTTTATGTCCGAATTACTGATGTTTTAGTGCCACCAAGGCCTGGCATCATTTATCGATAATAATGTTATAGGCTAGTATCCGCGGTCTCAGATTTGGCTAAAGCTGGTTCGGACACGGTGTTTGGCTGCCCGTCCCTACAGAACATCAGCGCAGGGTTTTGCAAGCCCACATGGTAACGTCCCCCGTTCGCAGGGCTAGAGGAGGACATTCTGCTACCTGCTCCGTGTCGGTTAGCATACCGGTCTCTAATCCTATCAGCGCGGCTCCTGGCTTCCCTGCCCTGGTTTTGTGTGGAAAGGTAAGCCGCAATGTTACGAGTCCTATATCCTTCTTCTCGGTTACGCCCCAAAAGCATTGAGATATTGGGGTTCCTTATAACGTATATAAGAGGATTGATTGCCCCGTTTGCCCACGCCATTAATACAGCCACAGTGTCCATAACGGGGTTAAAATGATAATTAGCGGCAGCCGTGATGATACCCATCAAGCAGTAAGGCCCCAACAGAAGATAATACACACAATCATGATAAGCACAGTTGTGGCCGTTCTCATCTCGCTATAAAACCGGAGAAGGTGGGCGTAAGTGGTCACCGGTCGCACCCTGATCTCTGACAGCCTCACAGTTTTGCAGATGTTATAGTGGCAAAAGCACATGAGGGCAAAAGGCAGAAGGTAACAGATCACAATTAAAGTTATGCTGTATGCAGTGCCCATCCTAGAGCTGCCCGAATGAAAGACATACATGCAGTGATAAAAGCCATTTTTGTGAATTACCAGCTTATCTGTGGTCTTTGCCATGTACCATGGGAACGAAAAAAATACCGCTGTCAACCACACGGCCACCAACAACTGGGCGGCCTGTTTCTTCCCAATTTTTTTTTGCGGTTGTTTCACTATGGCATAATAGCGGTCGAAAGACACCAGAGTCATCGTCAGGGTGGATATGATGCCAAAGCAAGAGTTAAAGAATCCATTGGCTATGCAGAAGCCATCTCCAAACATCCACAGTCCATCCTTGCTGAACAGCATGATAAAAGAAAAAGGTAAACAAAGTATGGCCGTCAGAAAATCTGACACAGAAAGGGACATAATAAAGGCATTCGTCACCGTCCTCAGCTGCCTGTGTTTGATGATGATAATAACAACTGCCAAATTTCCAAAGCTGCCGAGCAGAAAGATGAGCAGAAAGATGAACGTTTGAGATGCCAAAGCGATGCCATGGAGAAGGAAACTCGTCGGGGCTAGTACTTTCCCATCGTGTTGCTCTTGGTT
>JAGXEW010001383.1:0-21081 GCA_030684275.1 Acipenser oxyrinchus oxyrinchus | reverse complement strand
ATGACATTGTCCTTAAGGGACATAATAATTGTGTTATTTTAAAAACATTACTGTACTTACGCTTATATGTCCATGTTGTGTTGCTTTTGTTTTTGTTTTCTTTAATACAAAGTATTAAATAGTATTGTTTGGTGTGATGGGTCTTCATGTTATATTTCTATGGCAATAGCCAAGGCAGGCAGTGAACAGTCCAGTAGAGGTAGCCATGATGCATGATGCGGATATCTCAAGTCCAGAGAGCACGTGTTCTAAAATAGTGGTTCAGGAGATCAAAACAAACACCCCATAATTTAGCAGAACAGATACAAGAGATAGATACAATATTTGGCCTCTTGCCTGGTGAGATTACTGAGATTCATTAAAGTAATGTACACATATGTGCATTAAGAAAAGTTATTAATTCCGAGTGTCTCACCTGGTAAACACAGCAGCGCAGTGTGCAGGGTGAGTCGTGCTTCGCAGGTTTACGCCCTGTTTTTGCAAAGTAGTCGGTCTTCGCTTGGGAATTCTGAAGGAGTGTCACATTAGCTCTGGAGCTCCCATGGGTTACGGAGGTAAAACCGGAAGCCCTGCTGGCCAGACGCCCAGTGAGCTCAAAAGAGGACACCTGCAGGGCTGGCATTTGTCCTCCAGAGGTCGGTAGCTTGCTGACATCCGCCTCGAGTTCCTGGGTCTAAAAGAGGAAGCCGAGTCAGTCGTGGGATCAGAAGACATCTACGGAACCTTGAGGTGTGTAGGGTATTGCTGCAGTGAGGGCAAAAATGATTGGACAGTTCAAATTGGGTAGAAAATCGCACACTAAATTTATTTATAATAATTATTAAGTAAAATGAACTCCTGCAAACTTTGTGATGGAGCCAATTAGTACATTTGCACCAACATGTTATCAGAATATCAATATCTATTGTATTTCTGTCCAACCCTGTTTGCTTCCAACTTTTTTTCAAATATTTATTTAATTCGGTCAAAGTTATTCCAGAACAATGGCAGTAACGCAAATTAGCTGTTATGTTTAACTGCGCAAGTACAACTACCTCCCTGGCGTATCATTGCTTTTTAAAGTTGATTCTATGCTGCATTGAATTTTTTCCTTTGCCAAAATGTGCTTCCTGAGCCTGGCCAGAGTTAACTGACAGTGACCCGCCCCCCCGCCCTTCCTCTGCGGAGCTCCACACTTCAGCTGCCACGAGCCCTGCAGCCACGCCTCAGGCCAGTCATGGTCTCCTGCAGCCTGCACATCGCCAAGGTCGGGACCAACTGTCAGCGGCTTCCTGCAGTGGCAGCCAGCCACCCAGCCTGGGAGAATCACCATGGGAACCCAGCAACCAGTGTGTGCTCCCTAGCAACACAAAGGCATGGTGGGTTATCGCTGTATCATAGATGATAATGTATTCAAGCAGGTATGGTTTTCAACTATCTCCTGCCCTTATCAAAATGCATGTCAGTTCTTGCCATGACTGTTTTTCTCTTTAAAGACCGGCTTGGTACGGAAATATCAGTTATCTTAACCAATGTTATTATTATTATTAATTATTTTTAGCAGACGCCTTTATCCAGGGCGACTTACAATTGTTATAAGATATCACATTATTTTTACATACAATTACCCATTTATACAGTTGGGTTTTACTGGAGCAATCTAGGTAAAGTACCTTGCTCAAGGGTACAGCAGCAGTGTTCCCACCTGGGATTGAACCCACAACCCTCCGGTCAAGAGTCCAGAGCCCTAAACACTACTCCTGTGACACCAAACGGACTCTCAAACGATGTTTTTTTGTTTTTGTTTTTTTGTGGGCAGGAAGCCAAACAAGCCTTATACTTAACGTGATCATTTTCCCAAAAAGAATGAATGATTTAAAGCTCTCAAGAGATTTCAGCTTGTCGATGATATGAAAACGGGTCCGGACAGAGATAGAGGATGTGTGTTTCTAACAAAGCCACACACCGTTTAAGGTTGCACATTATTACACTTTTATGACTCCATTCATTGTCACTTAAAGCACATGTTGCTAACAAAATAATTCCAGTAAGTCTTACCTAATGTACGGTAACAGTATATTGCTATAATTCTGTAGGTCTCAGCTTTTCCATTATGGTGAATTAGATTTTTATTTATTTCATTTATTGTATTCAGTCCTGGTTATTTATTCATTTATTAGAATCTGTTAGAGAAGAAGATTTATCGAACGCTCCTTACAGATACTTCAGTGCTGTACTTCTGATCAACATTATAAAGTTGCATGTTCAAGTTCTTATAAAGAAAATAAATCACAAACATTTAGTTTTTTAATACATTTTTTTTCCTGGAAAATGTATGCACTTAGCAATTGTCTAAAACTAAACGTTCAGAATTGCTTTTCTTACAAGGACTCCCAGAAGCAATGCACATGTGTAACATGCACTCCTTCAATGGGAAGTGCAGCATGGTTAAACAGAGTGCAAGATACACTCGTGAGTTTTGATGCTTACAAATGGTATGAAAAAAATACCATTAAAAATCAAATACATGTTTAACATAATGTGTGCATTTTTCGTATAAGACAATGTGATATCTACCAAATGATGGTAATACATATTCGTTTTACTGAAATTATTTTGTTAGCTATATGTACTTTGAAGAGAGACAGTAAAATGGCTAGCCCTCTCACTGAAGGCACTGACGAGGTTAAAGCAGTACACTGAGGTGTTGCTTGGAATAGACACCAGCAGCAGGCCAGTATCTTCAGGCTATTTCTGTATTATTTGGGCCACCAGCTGCTACAAATTGGTAATAATTCTCCAGCCCCTAAAATGTGTTTGTATTCAGAGTCCTGCTGAGCAAACTGGCCCCTCTCCAAGTGCTATTGTTATGATCTTCGAATCTTAAACTTAACTACTTGCCTTTCTGGCTGGCGTACGGTACAGTTGTGTAAAGTATTGGAGAGTATAACTGTTAACAACAAAGCTTATCTAAATGGACTATGCACTCAATCTTTGTGACATAGTTTATCGTTAAGAAGTTCACACATCCCAATACAGTAGTCTCTGGCTAAGAGAACACCCCTCAGGAAGCAAGCGACGTGTTCTCTTAGCCGAAGTGTTCTTTAAGCGGAGCTGAATCAATAAATAAATACATATTTATTACTTGTCATGACGCACGTGCATCAACATATGAAATGAACAGAATAATTAAGTGAAAAGCAACAGGCAAGTGTATGTTAATAAACTAATAACACAGCCCTACACACAGGTATGGTAAAGCAACTCACCAGAATGGAAAACACCAAATTGCCTTGTGTCTGATTCAGGTTTTTTTTCAGGAGCTCAAACAATTTCCAACTTTTTGTAAGAGAAACAACGGCGCATTTCGCTGTTTGTTTACATGCCATTTTGTAGCGATGATATATACAAAAGGCAAAGATATTATGGCGGTTCTGGAAAGATTGAATAAACCAATCAGTGTGCCTCAAGTCACATTTGAAAAGATTGAATAAACCATTTCAATTTAAGTTTGATGATGATGAGTTATCAGGTTACAAAACAGTACTGTATCAGTTGTGAACGAATCGCCAGCGGTTCCAAGAAGGTGTTATTTTAAGCGAAGTTCCTGTTCCTTTAAGCGGGGCATTTACAATGGGAAAAATTCGTTTCATGGGTGGGTGTTGTCTTAGGCGAAGTACAAAACCTATGTTATTTATTCTGTTGAACTACTAAATGTAAGATTTCACTACATAAACAAACTTTAAAAAATCCACATTATAAAAGGATAGACACAATATGCATTTAGAACTGTTTTTACAGTGTGCATACAGTACAGGCTTGCTATTTTTTCATGCTAGTGCTGTTCAGTAGCTCCATCTCAATGTGCCTCCAGTCATATAACGGATATGATGGATAGCACAGCATTACAGTTACACAGGTTAACAGCTGCTACATCTGCTTGTTTGTGTTAATGAAGTGCAGCATGAACTCTAATAGGAATGCATTTTCAGTCCAAACGATCATGATTTCGGATACAGTATAATATAATTAGCAGCAGATAAATTCTGTCCTACAGGGTTGTGTGTGTGTTTGATCAAATATCTATTGACATTAAAAAAAAAAAATCCTCTGTTAAGTATTTCAAAGTACAATTTAGAAAAACATTTTGGCTAGTGCCTTTCTCAATGTACTTTTATGAAGAACATCGTTATAGACACTAGCTGTGAGTACTTGACTTAGCCAGTAAAAGGCCTTACATATTTATAAATAAATTGACAGAATGTTGATTTTACTGTATTAATAAAAAGTCTAGAACTTGAAAATAACTCCATTCAACACAGCAGGCCACTTAACCAGTCTAATGTTGTACTTATATTATTTTTGTGTGACTTGTTTTGATGTAAGTGGTTGTAACTATGTAATTTGGTACAGTAGAGCTGTCTTTTAGTTATATAGTTGAATTCATTGTATGGTTTGCTTATTTCTTATACATTCAACACTGTACCGCAAAAGGTTTGGAGTCCATGATTTTGAACATGAACAAACAATGATATCCGATCCTTCCCACAGGCTTGTAAGTATCCTTGCCGATCAGTGATGCCATATGGAGGATTGAGAAAGCTGTGTGAGCTCCCTACATTGACACTGAATTTCAATAAATAAAAGGTGACAGCTAACTCTTTTATATTAAACGATGATCAGGGCCATCACATGTATTATGATACATAAGGTATTGCGACCTGAATATCAAGATACATATCGTATCGTGACATGTGCATTGTTACACCTCTATATAAATAATGTACTACACAGAGGCACATCAAATGGACAATTAACCTTTTAGTGATCATTGTATAGTGTCTCCCAATGGCCCATCATAAATACATTAATACAAGTAAAAGGCTTCTTTCTGGTCACTTGTGGGTCCGTTTTTGTTCAGTGTTTGTAATCTTGTGAGGTTTTGTTTAATCAAAACCATTTAGACAGAGGCAGGTTTCAAATACAAATGCTGAAGGGAATTGTAATACTGATCTGAAGATGTATTTTCAGCAGTCTGCTTCAGAGAACATCGAAAAAAAGTGTTGAAAAACTCTCTGTCAGGTTTATTCTCTGCCTGAAGCTTTATTTTATCACAAAGTGTTTTCTCTTACATTATATCAATAATTTAATCTGAAATGATTCTAAAATGCTGAAACAAATTGCCGCTTTTACAGAAAGAGCTTGGCAATGAAAAGAAGTACCCAGATGCACACCCAGTCGTAACCGTGGTAGCCACTGGTGCACTGCTTCCCTTTTATTTATTTAATCTTTTTATTATTAACATTATTTATGTTTTAACTACAAATGAACCCACTACAAGAGTAGCCTGGCCCGATGAGCAAAAAAGAACCACAGTAGCTATAAACACACCCCTTGTAAAAAAAAAAATATCTCATTACAACCAAATCTGACTTTAAAAACAGTAATCGTTCATTCAATCTGGGATCAAAACAGTTCCATTGTAGCATTTTACTTATTCAAATGTATTCAGTCCTGGTTATTCATCTACAATTAGACAAGGCGTCTGGGTTAAGCATTTGCTGCATCCTGTATTCTCTGTTAGACAATATCAAAGGCGCACCGTCTGTAACTGAATGCTGAAGGGCCTACACAAGAATGTCTCAGAGGCATTGGAACGAAGGCTGTATAAAAGTGTATTATTAACAAAGTATATGGGGATTTGGAAGGGAGTGCCGCATTGGCTCTGACGCTCCCATGGGTTAGGTAGGCAAAACCGTCAGGGACTGGTTTTCCTCATCGTGTTACAGCGGACCCTGCTGGCTAGGCACCTAGTGAGCTCAGAACTGGCCTTTGTCCTCCAGAGGCTGGTAGCTCGCTGACATCCGCTCTCGAGTTCCTGGGTGTAAAAGAGGAAGCTGGCTTGGTAGTGGGATCAGAGGATGTCCACTGAACCTTCAGTTCTCCTGAGCTGTGTGGGGAATCACTTGCGTGAGGGGAAAAAATAATTGGACATTCCAAATTGGAGAGAAAATCGGGGGTAAAATAATTTAGCACACTAAACTAAAAAAGTTCAAATTAAAAAAAAACACAAAGTACCAATTTAATTAAACAAAAAAGTGTTTTTGCACACAACAAAATATAAGAAACTAAGTAGGAAAAGAAGTGCACTTATTCTTTACAGTTTATCAATGTCTCATTTAAAGGTTTGTTTTCACAGTCAAAGAAGTTGGATTCAAGATGAACCAATTTATTGGATGCACTGTTTTCATGGTCATATAAATTGAATCAAAGTTGTATCCAGCGTATTTGA
Source organism: Acipenser oxyrinchus oxyrinchus (assembly GCA_030684275.1). Classification (NCBI taxonomy): domain Eukaryota; kingdom Metazoa; phylum Chordata; class Actinopteri; order Acipenseriformes; family Acipenseridae; genus Acipenser; species Acipenser oxyrinchus. The sequence continues at coordinate 14,810 of JAGXEW010001383.1, read as the reverse complement.
TGAGGAATGCATTTGATATATTCAAATGGCACCAGCTATGTCAACAACAAGCTGAAAGTGTTTTTGCAACTGTCAACCAATCAGATGTATCCCAAAGCACTTTTAAAGAGAATAAAACATAGAAACTAACAGAAATCATACAATCACTTTAAATATACACATTAATTAAACTTACTAATAATTAATCAACCCATCAGCCAATCAGAGCGAACTTGGGCGTGACGTTTCAGAAACATTTTGTTCAAAAGTTCTTTAAAGAAATTGAATCGACTTGGAATGCAGTGCTTTTTAGAATTTAGAATTTAGATTTTAGAATGTGGTACATGCAGTTAGAAGCACCATGCTACCTAGTAAACTTGGTACTTCGACTAGTACTACTGAATTTAGTAGTAGGACTTAGTTAGGGGTCATTACACTACACAAACAGAAAATAATTATCTATTTCAACACGTCTAGAATCTTAAAACTTTGAATTTGATTTTCGAACATGTGAATGCGTCTCATCAGAATCCTTCTCATGCCTGTACAGTAGGCCACCTCTGTAGTATTGCCGTTCAGGGAACAATCATAAACCACAGCTTAAATCCTTCTATTAGTTATTAAAATGTGGAAATAAATCTTAACTTTAAAAACGTTCAGAGGTTGAAACGCATTAGCGTTCTAAAAATCACCCGGTTCTCCCCAAATGAAAAACACTTGAGAGGTTAACACAGAAACGTTCATAAAGAAATTTTCGGATGTCTTCATTTAAATGGTGATCGAACATGACTGCAGCTTTCTGACTTTAAGCGTTATTTTTCTCTTGATCCGGCCAGGTAACATACGTCAGGCCCTCTTGTAAATAATACGTTTCACTGGCAACTACAAGAACCCAGTGTGCAGCTTGTGTGCCATTGCGTTCAAACTGCCAAAGAAATGTCAGGGTTAATTCCACAAAGATGTTTTAAACTCTGACTTGACACTGGCTTGTTCTAGAGTTTCAGAAAGAAATTCCTTACATGAAATGATAATAGACTAGTTCTAAGCAAAACCAGTCAGCCAGTCTTCGGATATAGGGTGAATAGTTTTTATGGCAATCATTCTTCTAGACATTGGAAAGTAAAGTTGTAGTATTGCAAAAAAAAAAAAAAAAAAAAAATGTTCTACACATTTATTAAAGAGTAAATAACTTTCATCTTCTTAATTTTCGTACTTTTCAGGATGTTTGCAATTATTCTGCAAGGTTCTTGTTACAATTACTCAAATACAAACAGTATTTATAATCTCAGGTCTCTGTTAAGGTGATTGCACATGAGTTCAAGCTGCCTGCCATAGATATATGTAACACAGGCTAGATCCGCCAGTGTCTTTATAACAATAAGCACCAGCGCCATCTAGTGATCTTACACTGGATCAAGTTTCCTTGCATTTTTCTGGAATACTGCTGACCACTAGATGGTGCTGGTGCTTACTACTGTTTGTCTGATCTAGCCTACATTGCATATGTCTATGGAAGGCAACAGGAACTAAAGTGCAGCTGTTGGGCAGTAATCTGGAAAAAGACATCTAAAAATACTGTTTGTATGCGTAAACCAAAAGTAAATATGAATGTATTGTGGTAGAGAGGCGAAGGAATTAGCACCCCCTCTACAGGACGGGAGTAGTCAGGTGAAAATTACCCCAAGTTTAGTTGGTGCTCAGAAGTTGTGTTTGTTGGGTTTGGAAAAGTCTTTGTTTTGTGTTTTAAAGGGCCTGATGCCTGATTAGACTGTCTTCGATAAAAGAGCATTACACAGTGCTATGCTACATCTGTCTGCCTTCCTGGGTTCCCCCAAAAGAAATGACATATAACTGCAGGCAAACAAGCAACCCCCCCTTAAAGCTTTCCACGTCACCCCTGGCACATTTCCATCTGCACCATGAAACTAGTCTGTAAACCTTGATGTCATCTTGTTTCATTATCAAACTTCCAGTTCCATCTGCACTTTACAACCCAATCAGCAACCTGACATTACACAGGTCAAAGATCACCAGTGTGTATCATGTTTTGTATAATTGCAATTTATAAATTAATTTATCAACCTCTGACAAATACTGCTATTCAGCCCTCGTGTTGTGCATGCACATCATTTTTCTGCAGTCCTTTGTGCTGTCTGATCGTTAGGGCTGATAGAAGCCACATTGAAATCGATGTCATCTTGCTCCGCTCCGATGAATGAGTCTGATTTTCAAGCACTTTCAAATAAGTCTCAGTGGCTGATGGAGAAGTTGAACTAAACCTTGTTAAAGTAGTATTTTAATAATAATGTGCCAGAAATAAAATAAATGTACAAAATGTTCTACTTTAGCATAGAACATAGAAAACACGTTTTTACTATCTGTCTAATGTCCCTGAGGTATACAAATTCAATTAAATATTCAAATGTTTTGAACTGTATTCTACTTTAGCTACAACCAAAACTATTTGTATGAAGTTCTTATGTTGTGCCCAGACAAACCTAATTAAGTCAAGATTAATAAAAAAAAAGTTTTACTTAAAATGCTGGTATCATTCCTGACCTTGCCAAAGCAAATATATTGTTGGATGTAATTTAGAACAGTACTTTTAAAAAATGAAGTTTGTTATGGTTATGGAAATTACGTAAAGAAAACAATGAGAGCATTAACAGATCTACAAGCTGGAAAATGAATTAAGAATTCCAAAAGGACCCAGAGATATTTTAATTGTATAATTACTGTGGTTGAAGACGATACAAATAGTAAGTGTCCTCACATATAATCTCTTTTATTCTGGGAATTTCCTTCAGTCCTGAAGTTTATTTTCTTCTGCTCCCCCTGCTTTCTATTTAGGGGTTGATGGGTTCCATTACCCAGGTCTGGATGACTTCTGACTTCTATCAGGTCTCACTTCATAAGGAGGACGGCTCCTTTTAAGATGAAAGGCAAGATCCTGGGCCACTTATATCCTATCAAAAATTCCACTTGAATTATTTCTTAAATTTGATAACCAGGAAAGAATAAACTATTGTTTGTTTTCAGCTTGTTTTCAATGGTGTCAAAAAACACCACAACGTTTAGTATATTCATTAGGATATGTCTGCAAATATGTTGTGGTAAAAATGTTGCTTCTTAAATAAGAGACAAATTAGAGACGTGTCACGCAACGTCAAGAACATACACGTTACAGCAGATTTTAATGTCATCCAAAGTGGAGGATCTAACGTGTTACCTGTCAAGATGGTTGGGTGCAACTGTGAAAAGTTTGTAAAGGAGCAGAAAAAACTCTCATAATTAGCTATTTTTTAGGATCTTCAATAAAATTGCACGGCTCTACAACAAAAAAGTAACGCATTTTTTTTAGCTTTTTGCAATATGCTAAAACTAAAACTTACTTAGGAAATTGGGAACAGTTTTCCAGATCTGAAGTTAACCTGCAAACACACATATAACTGACTTGTAGTGGCGTAGATACGTTTGCGGCTTGTGAAACTCTTGTTGATTGGTTGTAGGTCTAAAGGGCTTTGCCCACTGGATCCGTTCCGTCATTTATCATCCGTCATCCGAAAAAGTCTTGCACCAATCCATTGCTATGACAACTGCTTACAGTTGTCATATTATCAGAAACTATATGACCAATGTTTTATTTCAAACACTCGCTCCTGTAATAAATATATCTAAAAGTTGGGAAGCAAGCAATGACCTACCGAAAATACTTTACCATAATGACCTTCTACTCTCTGTGTATGGAGCCAGAATTTCCATCACTTTAATGTAATGCCCCTCTTTTCTGACTGTTCAGCCCTGACCGCTCTTGCCCTGTCACGCTTCTTTCTCTGATATGTGTCTCACAGGTTAGGCCATTGTTTCTTTACTTTCTCAACTACAATTGAAATAAAAAGTATATGCTTGTAATAACCTATACCGCACAAAATCCACGTGTTTATGTATGCTATCGGTTCATAATTTTATGTTTTATAATACATATCATTCATGCCCAAGTCCGCGGCAATGTCTTTTGATTCAGTCTTTGTAATCTTTGTTGTATTTATCATAGCATTTATCCAGTAATTTTTGTTTGGCGACACACACGATTAGATTTTCCATTTTGTTCAGGGAACTGCAAGAACCCACGTGTCTTCCCAGTCGTTTTTCATTGGTCAATGTATTTTTTAACGCATGTCAAATTGGATCAAATCGAACTTGTTTCGATTCCAAAATTGACGCATCACCGTTGTACGACAATTACGGACTCGGTGTGCAAGGTGCAATAGGGAATGCACAAGCTCGTTTTCTTTCTGTTTAGACGCATGTTAAATTTGGATGCGTTATCAGATCCAGTGTGCAAAAGCCTGAACTCATACATCATCACTACACTACATGAACCTCTGCTTGGCTACACTCTAATTGTATTTAGATTTTCGTGTGTCCTGTGCAGCGCTTCGATATACTTTTTGTATGAAAGGCGCTATATTAATAAAGTATTGATTGAATGACTGATAAGATGAATGGATATAACCTAATATACTGTTTGGGTATTGTTTACAGCTGTAGCTAATAAGTTCAGAATTCATGTGCCACTGCTGGTTCAATTACAAACTCCAGTGCTCTGTCAGGTTTGTGTTACAAAGAGGTGTTACAGTTTTCTAGAAGAACAGTCCTTTGAACCTGTATTGTGATATACAAAGAGGTCCCCTGATCTTAGTGAGGAAGTAAATTAAAGCTGTAAGGAAAGGAAATTGGTCAGAGCCCTGGGATAATACCCATGGTCTTCTTGTACAAGTCCCCTAGGATTCAGACATGAAGCAGATATGTGTCGAATTCAAAGAATGGCCACTGCAATGAAACAGAACCCGTCTTCTTACTTCCCAAACACAATATACTGGGCTTCATGTGCACTGTCTAAACTCTGTTCTGGAAACCATTCTGCATGAACATTCCCACTGTAATCCTCAAAAAGCATGTACGGTTGGAGCAATGCATCTTTTTAAAATATTTTACTAGGTTATTTTACCTGTGAATTACAAATGTTTATGCCATACTAGTTGTGTTATGTGTAGGAGGAAGAAAGTGAAGCAATTACATTTTTGCAATTGCACAATATACTAGAAAGAAAGCAACAGTAATTAAGAACATCAACCTATGGGTGCTATTAATATAAATTTAAACATTTACATTTTAGCCAAGTATTAAACTCCTTTAATGAATGTTTAACCAGTGTCAAATATGCAGGCCAAATGCACAGTATGTTTATTATATATTCAATATTTCTTAAGTGTATTTCATATACACAAATGCAGTCTTATACACAAATGCTTATGCACACATTTCACAGTAGTTTATAAAATAGTGATGGGGGGCTTCTTTTGATGGCTTTTCTGATTGCTTAAAACATTTCCAATAGTTTATAGTTTAAATGTTTAAGAAAAACAAATGGAACCCAACATCCCTACTCTGGAGAGATTAAAGAATGTCTCTACTCTATTTTAAACCACAGCCTGTATACATTATATACACATCATTGAAGTTTATAGCCAAGTTTTTAAATTAACTTTTTTTTTTATTTTTGGGAGAGAATATTCTTTTACATACATTAAACAGATTGTATGGTACAAGCTGCATTGCACATTTTAAAGCATGCAGTGGCTCACTAAACATTGAGATTCAGTAGGTGAGCCACTTCTTCACCAGTTCCAGAAGAACAGTCTGCTGCCATGTTTGGAAGGCTGGAGCTCCCCCTCAATGACAGGATTGGGCTCTGGTCTTGGCCTCGAGTGATATGCATTCTCAGGGAAAGGCCTGTCTGTCTGGACCTTGGTGATCTGAGAAAAGAGAAGGGTTTTATAACACAAGACATTCCGAGATAAATGGAGCACTCGTCCATGTAGAACATCTGCTCCATAGGTTCTGGAATGAAGACTTGAAAGTTATTTTTTTATACTAAGTTTAGTCAAGTAGTGAGTTCAGTAATTAGAGAACACTGACTATATTAGCAACTGCTGGTCTTTACACAAGATGACAATCTGAGAACAAGTTCACTTAACTAGCTCTCAAATTAACTAATCCTACCCCTCCAAAAGTAGTTTAGCTACTTAATTAAATTAGTTTAGGAGTTAAAAACTAAAACTAAGCCTGGAGTAGTGTGTGTGTATAAAATTAGAGCATAATAAAAAAAGTACTGCTGCACTGCCCACTGCTGAGTCCATACTTCCTGTATAAACATCCGGTCCATGCTGCTGTTTCTGGTGTTTGTACTCAATGTGACAAGGAGCAAATGCAAATGAATAGTCCATATGTGAATATCAAAACAAGGGTTATGTGCGTGAAAAGTCAGACATAAAATCTCATACAACATCAGTACAGAGAATTGAAAAATAAAAAAACCTCACTGGATTCATAGTAGGAAAAAAAAAAAAAAATCCTAAGAATGTTTTTCTGCCAGTGTCTCCCAAGTAATTTTTTTTTTTAATTTTTTTTTTTAAAGATCAATCTACATGACCCTCTCTGAGCCTCTCTGCAACACAAGCAGGAAGCAGTCACTCAATACTGTGAGCTAATGCACCTACAAACCAATGGTGGAAACTAGACATGATCAAAGAGCAGAGGTTAGGAAGTCATAGGAAGAACATTAAAATTGCAATCAGAAATTTACATCGCATAACAGTTATTCTACATAACAATTTGGTACAATTAATCCATTTTACAATTAATGAAATATGTACCTTTAATTCTCCAGTGCTTTAATACAATGGCTCATTATATATATATATATATATATATATATATATATATATATATATATATATATATATATATATACACACACATACATACAGTAGTCTCTGTGTATAGGAACAGGTATTTTTCCCATTGTAACTGCTCTGCCTAAAGGAAAAAGAACTTCGCCCAAAAGAACACCTTTTTGGCACCACTAGCGATTCATTCACAACTGATAACAGTACTGTTTTGTAACCTGATAACTCACTTAAATTCAAATGTTTTATTCAGTCTTTTCAAATGTGACTTGTCATCACGAGAGTGTCTTGAGGCCACTGATTGGTTTATTGAAATCCTTCCAGAACCGGCGTCATCTCATTGATTCATTTTGTATCCTGATTTCCACGAGTGCACCTCATCGCTAGAAAATGGCATGTAAACAAACAGCAAAATGCGCTGCTGTTTCTCTTACAAAAATTTGGAAACCTGAATCAGACACAAGTCACTGAGCAATTTGGCATTTTCCTTTCTGGTGAGTTGCTTCACCATTCTGTTAAATAATTTTGTGCATGGCTTGAATATTGCTCCTGTACAGGTATTCATAATTAATTTAGAGCTGCTGCTGCATTTTTAACGTGTGTAGGTGTGCTGTGTGATTTAGTTTGACAGTTTATTAACGTTAGTTTGTTACTTTATTATTAGTTTATTAACATACACTTGCCTATTGCTTTTCTCTTATTTATTCTATTCATTTCATATGTTGATGCATGTGCGCCATGACAAGCAAGACATATCTATTTATTTAATAATTAATATTGTGTCTGGTGGTCAACTCCGTCTTAAAGAATACTTCAGCTAAGAGAACACTTCGCTTGCTTCCCTGAGGGGTGTTCTCTTAGCCAGAGACTACTGTATTACCATTCTGCTGGATCGTAATCACAAGATCATTTATTTATCTCAGGAGCCTGAGATAAATGAAGTCAGGAAAACAGAAGTAATCACTTCAGTTTTCTTGAGGTCCTGAGAAAAATGATCTTGTACATTTATTTTCTTAACCTGTGATGTATTTAGGTCAACAACAGGAAACAGAAGCACATACTGTAATCTAACAAAGCAGTGATAACTTGATTGGGATCTATCTTTTCTTTCTAAATGTGAATGTTTGGTGCTTGTTTGAAGACATAAGGCCTTCATTTAACCAGAACTCAGATGGGCAGCAGCAATTTGAGCTTCCCAGCAATGGCCCACATCCCTGACCTGGAGAGGTCCTTGGCCTCTTATCTGTGACAGACTACCTGCAAACGTTTCTTCTTACCTTTGACAGCTCTCCAAGACCAGGTCTCTCCCAGCCCAGCTTCTCTAGAACGCAGCTATCAAACACATGTTGTTGCTTGCGACAGCGGCGCAGCTCAGACAAATTGGAGTAATCCAAGCAGGTCCAATATTCTGTGAAGGGTTCGGCACAGTTAGTCTTTATCTGCCTGAAAAAAATGAAAAAAGAACAGTTTTTAAAGATTGTGTGATATCAGACTTACTTTACTATAACTTTGACAGAATGGCTTTTTGTGTTTTAAAACATGGTAGAGAACTAATATTCAGAACTGAATCAAGGGATATGACTGACTTTCAGTACATACCAACTTGACATCCTATCATCACTACCACTGCTTTTTGCAGAACATGGTCTGGAAACTCTCTTACATGCAGTACATTTTTGGTTAAGCAGGTCTCCAGTTACATACAGAGGAAAAAAAAAAAAACCATGACATACAGCATTTATGTCCTGACTGGTTTTTGACAGTAAAACAATCGCTAATCTCTGGCAATTCACAGTGTAGAGGGTATTATTGCGATTATGTCGTAGATATGTGCATTTAATTTGCTTTCTTTTTTTTTGGATGCATTTAAGGTTTGTCCATTCTCCCACTGGGGAAAAAGTAGTTCCTTTAAAATATACCCCCCTTCTTTCTCAATAGGAAGCGTGGCTATATTACATCCATGTTGGTGATGAGGTTTCATACAGGTTATCAGCTTGAGAGTTTCCCCAGCCATTCACATATAATAAGGCCTACCTGAAGAACTGCAGAGCACACTCATTGACCTTCCTTCCCTCATTCAAGCATTTCCTTGGGTCCTTTTCCTCCCAGCGGCACAACATGAACTCTTTATTGGCCTTGTCACACTGTGCCCCATAGTGATGAGCTGCTGCTTTCAACACTGCTGAGGACACATTCACCTTCACATTGAGAAGAGAAAAGAAATCAAAATCCTGGGGTACAGTGTGAGGCCCTCACTGTAATATATAAATGCATGTGTTTATTACCGTTACTGACGATACTCGAGCCGTGGATTATGCATCGTGCATGCTGTTCAGCAAGTGTATTTTATATATATGACAGTATGTTGCTTTATTTAGATTGGGGCGCTTACTTTAATGAAGTTGCCGTCACTTTCAAGCGTTTTGTTTTAGCCATATGTTCGGTAGTCTTCCAAGAGAAGGGGTAATGCTAATGTTCAGTTTTTACTGATAAGATTTAGATTAGTTAAATAATAATAGTTTATTTTTGTATAACATCATTCCAGGTGTAACTGTTTATTGAATAACTGATCCTGTTAGGAGCAGGCAGGGCTGGGGATTATTGAATGAAGTGTCTTTCCTGTGCTTTGTGTCATTCGTGCTCTTGTCTTTGTGAATGTCAGTCATTTTGTGTACAGCCTGTTAGTCAGTTGTCATTTGTAATTTGTGTGAAGTATTCTTCCAGTGCCAAAATAAATATTTATGCCTGTGAACACGACCAAGTTGCTGTTTCCTGCGTTCCAAGAAACCTCCGGGAATAATGTGATTGTGGGTAAGCTCAGACCATCACCCCGTTACATACAGGCTTCAGGCTATTAGTCTGTTCTATGTGCAATTAATTTCCCACACCCACAACAACATTTGATCTAACAGCGGATCTGAATAGAATACAACAAACACTGTGAGTCAGTTCAATACAAAAAAGTTACAAAAGCCAGATCCAGCAATGGAGGTATTCTCCCCAAAAACATACAGGCAGTTAGGAGTAAAATGATACAGAATATGTGAAAAAATATAAGTCACTGTTTGAAAACAAATCTATAACAAACTTTATATTGCTATAGATATTTTTTAGATATTACAATATCCTCTATGACGAGTCAGTCATAGCAAGCAGTGACAATGTGGTAAAGGCATCAGACTAATGTGTCAAACAGAAGAATTTTCTGTTGATGATGACTGTCCCAATACTTGGACTTGCCTGATATTAATGAGTTATCCAATGTAACAAATGCTACATTTTCAGGCCCTATCAGTCTCCACGTCCTACAACTGCAGCTGAAGCATGCCCACCATCTCCCCTTCATATCAGTGTCTTTAATCATGGTCATAAATAGGGTGCCATAAACCACTGACCTGAACTTCTTTCAGAAAGATACTTGCATTAACAGTAATATCATGCAGAAAGTTCTTTAGTCAAAACACTCTTGGGGTTCCTTTAGTTAATGCAAAAAAAGTCTGGACTTTGTAAAGCTTTCTGTCCAGAGGGAGCTGGTGGGATTGGATCAATAAGAAAACTAAATAATGCAATGACAGTCCTCTTTTCAATCTTCATTCTTCATACTTACTAAAAAAACCACACACAGCAGACCATCATCAAACAACTACCTTCTATAAATGGGTGTACTGTCAAATATCAGTTAATTAATATTTAGATTTTTACTGACGTGTGAACCATTGCATTGAGCACTTGGTCACGGCCTTGAACAACGCTGACCAATATAACTATTAACATTACTACTGGTCGTACTTTTTCAAAAGAAGTGCAGGTAAATGTTAGATTGTTAATTAAGTGAAGAGCACTATTTTAACAATGCGGAGATTCATTTTTAAATGTTAAAAATAAACTCACTAATAACAAACATACAAAAGTGCCCGGCTGCACATGACGGTGAGCAGTTTCAACAATGATAAGCCTTAACCTCCATACCACGTTTGCACGCTAATTAAATGTATCTGTACTCCAAAGGTCTTTACTATCCACACCCCCCGGGTCGGAGCTACACATACCGTTACTTTAACTTTGGTTAATGATGTGCCTAACATTAAAAAACAATAGTTATGAACTACTTCTTTGAAGTATATACAAATGATTCATTAATGACAACATGATAGTACATTTTGTTTTCATGTTCAAATGCCCGATGCCACTCATTAAGTTATGGATACAAAAAGCAAGTAAAAATCACAAGCTGTTGGTCGGATAACAAGTTAAAATGTTACAAATCAATATGGTTCCTCGACAGAATCGGTTACGTTTTTATACACGGTCGGGCAACACCTGTGTATTTTGACAATGAATGACATTGTCAGACTCCGTTCACAAAAACACGAGGGAACAACTTTAATTCAGTAATATACAATGCTACCGTATTTGACATACATAAAGCAATTGTATAATGACAGTAATGCTAAATACATAAACTGTGTTAGCAGAGTACACACATGCATAATACAATAGTGTAACATATGATACATGCAGCCTCGCAGCACACCAACACTTAAGTTAAGTTATCCATTGTCATGACTAAACCATAAACAAGACCAGAAAAAATTATATCTGATGGCTTATAAAACTAAAGACTCGGTTGTGTGCCGATTCTCAATTTCAACACAGCGAACACCGCATCTTTTTCCCCATTAAAGTACTTACCTCGTTGACATTTAATTCCTCTAGAGTGGGTATTTCCACCGTACCCGGCATTGTACAAGGAGTTGATTATATATAAAGTCTAAACATAGACAACAACAAACATTTACACCTGTTTCTAACTCGAAAAATACTCAAGGTCCCCTGACTGTAGTGGACAGGGCTCAGGGCTACAATCTAGGCCGCACAAAGAAGGTCATCTACTGCGCCTGCGTCATATTAGAACGCCGCCTCTTCAAGGTCATGAGGAAACTGTATCCCTGTGTTTGCCATGTTGGCTCAATCTGCCATATAGCTAAGTAACCTCTCAGGCCACTTAAGAGACAGAATGGTGCCAGTTTCATTAATGTTATATCTTGTGCACTTCACGCCGTACGTAGACTTAACCTTTCACACCATAGATATGTTTCAGGCTCTCCTCTTTAATGATGAATACAATTTACTTGGCGGTTGAGTTGCTCACAGAGTATGCAATTCACTGGCGCAGGCAACAATTATAACGTATAACTAACTGTACAAAACAAAATGGCAAATGTATCACCAATTTGAAATACTGTAGTACCGTTCTACAGAATACGTAGTGTGTTGCGTATAGTGGCGCGTTCTTTGATTAGAAATAACGTGGACCACGTGTTGTCATGGAGACGTTGTCACAAACCCGACTAAATACAATCTAGGGAGCAACGGTAGAAACAGCATCGACGGTTACATATCACAGAACAGCTAAACAAAAAATAAACAAAATACATAATTAAAAAATAATAATAACTGAAATGGAATATGTTGGGAGCATCTATGAAGGAGAGTACCATAATGGCAGGTATGAAAAAAAAGTACTTTTAATGATTTGAGTAACAGCGAGCCGAGTTTGTGCTCAAATTGGAAAATAAGTCGAATGGCTTACAAGAACTGGCTTTCCTTACTAGGTAATAATAATAATAATAATAATAATAATAATAATAATAATAATAATAATAATGTCTGTAATGTGGGTGATTCTGGTTGCAACATAAAAACAGTATTGCAAATTCAGCACATCTTTAGAATTCACATTTTGGTGTACATTTTCTCTTTGTTGCAGCTACACTCAATTTTAACAGTGACTGCTATAGTTGGTTGGCATGTTGTTACAGAGTTTTACAAATACTGTACTTTTCAAGACATTTCAAGACCTGGCAGCCCTGAGGGCAATAAGGGCTAGTTGAACCAAATAAACCCAGATTTATTGTTCTTTCCTTGTCTAGTTCTACCCCAATAATGATTTAGAATTGTGGTGATTCAAATGGGTTCTTTTGTTAAAGTTCTGATGCCACCTTTGAATGTAAACATCAATGTCTTTCCTAATTTCACCTGAAGAAGAGACCTCTGAGGTCTTGAAAGCTTGTGATTAATTATTGTTTAGTTAGTCCAATAAAAGGTATTACCTATCCTTCTCTTTCTATTTACCTATCTATCTCTGGACTAATAAAGCTACCATTTCTCCTGCCCCCTTAATGAAAACTTAAAACCCGAAAATCAGGGTTATATTAATATTTGATTGTGGACAGTTGTCTTTTTCCCTAACATTAGCTGCTTTTTTTCCCAACCACAATGGGCTATAGTTTGCACTGGAGTAAAAACTCCTGGAGACCTTCTAAAGATGTTTTACAGTGATATGGTACATGCAGCTTCAGTATCTACTGGCATGAACAAAACCCTTTTATTACTGTAGGTTGGAAGGGAGTGGAGTGTATACCCTCCAAACTGGGACTCGATATGAAGGGGAAATGAAGGATGGGATGTATCATGGCAAAGGAACGCTCCACTTCCCCCTTGGAAATAAATATGAAGGGATTTGGGAAAAAGGAATCGCAATAGAGGTATTTGGAGAAATGTGTCTTTTGCTGTGTGCACCATCATTAGCTTAAATCAAGTTTGATTTGATATTTTGGTCTACAGTACTGTATATCAGAAACAAATACTTTGCTTAGTTTACATTTTTCCAAATATAATTTGAGCAATGATACCCTGCACAGAGATAATTGACTGAGATCATAGATCATAGACTGGTTTTGGTTTGCAGTTCCAGATGTGGACGGTGTTATTGGAATCACATGTCAATGAAGATACCGTTTTCGTTAAACATTGCATTTTTCCTGCTTTAGTATATTGTAAGTTCTAAAGCATGCACCAATTTTTCTTTTTACTCATGTCAATTAAGGTTATATTACACATTATGGGAAGATGTGTCTTCTGAAAAAAAAAGACAGATAATAAAGAGGTATCCTAACAGAAATTATAATATTCAGTTCTAAATAAGACTAAGCCAGAGCAGTGATGCATGACATCAACTCAAAATGCCAGATGTTTACTATGAAAACTACATCCTGCATTGGGCTCAACAGTGCCTATGCTGCTAAAACAAAATAGATTCAGTAGTTCATTGTGTTTTTATCCAAGGCGACTTATAGGTGTCACAGGGCAGTACAGCCTTGCAATGAAAGATTAATATTTAAATACAAATAACACTGCTAAAGTACAATATGAACTAGGATGCAACAAGTAAGGATTACAGCAAATTATATCTACAATTATATCAACAAGGACATATTAGTAGTGCAATAGTGCAAGGATAAGCCACCCAGAAGACCAAGTCATATTGTACCATATAGAGCTGGAGAAAAAAGTTGAAAACCTGCGACATGTCACACACACTTTTTGGGGGATAAGCAGTCCCTTATTGGACAGAATAATTTGTAATGAAAATGCCATCACTGACTTGTATTCTGTAAAATAATAGCTGACAAGTCCTTTGCACTTCAGTCTCAGTCACAATGTTCAAGACAGAATTATTTGATGGTCTTTAAAGAGAGATGATTCATGATACTTGTAGGCCATTGTGAGATACAGCCTTCCTATTTCTGCAGATTATATTACAGTACATTCATGGCAATGGCCTCTTATCAGGTTCAGTTGATTACATTATTATATCTGTCAACATTAATGTTTGGGATGTTGAAGAAAAACAAAAAACATGATTGTTTTATAGGGAAAGTACACATTTGCAGATGGACTTAAATACAAGGATAAAGACTGGGAGTACTGCGACGGTTACAACAGGAAGTTTTACACAGAAATCTGTAATGGACTTAAACCAGCAGGTAAAGAAATATACTTGATTTTTAATTTGAAATAGAATCCCATCTGAAAATGTATTGATTATGCTTATATAGGTTATTGCTGTCTGTGAAACTGAGACTTAGAGCTTTGACCACAAGTGACAAATTGATTAATATATTGGTATTTTTCTTTATTGAATTTGTTTGTTTTTCACAAGGTGGTTCACAGCTAACCAACTTAGACTCACCAAGAGAGATCCCAGAGGGTGTTATGACTGTGGGGATGGATTTT